>JAADXJ010000148.1:0-39435 GCA_023337735.1 Pythium biforme | reverse complement strand
GGGCCTAAAACCAGCCAGCGCGTGGGCTCCAGCAACTCGTCCACTATGACATGGTCTGTGTTTTCCGATCCGCCGCTGGCGCACGTCGTTCAGAAAGTCTCACCGTTTGAGCTGTTGCTCCGCGAACTCATTATCCACGCAACGACCAGGAACGCGCTGCTGCTGTCGCACTTGCGGTCGACGTCGTCCACGTTCCGGCAAATGGTCGAGTCGCTCGGCGCCGCAGCGAGTGCGAGTGCGCATTTGATTCTCCACAACGAGTTGGGGAAGCTGAACCACGCGTGGGAAGTCATCCGCGACGTCGACGAGTATGACGGTACGCTGGAAGAGAAGGCACAGGCGACCGAGTACGCTGCCGCGGTTCTCATGGTGTGGATGAGTACTCGACGCGGTGCGTCTTCCCTTCCGCTCGCAGTTGAAAAGGTTTGCGGCACGGTCTGGTCTTGGCTTCTCACGAGTTGGTGCCACGTCCTCTCGCGCGAACGGGCCTGCTCAGCAAACGGGATAGTACCGGGGGAGGAGACACACCGCCATGCTGCAGTCGTGTTTGCTGGGATACGTATGCTCCACACCGTTGCCACGCGTGCCGGCATCACCATCGCGGAGCGGCTGCGGCTGACCAAATGCCAACACGATCGGAGCGATTCACAGGCGTCCGACTCGACGGCGACGGTGTTCGCGGTGGTGTTGTCGTCTCTTCACCAAACGGCGGCCGTCGAGCACCCCAGCGCTAGTCTGTCAGTACTGTTCCGCTCGGGGATGGAGTGCACGATGGCGCTCCTTAGTGGGAACGGCTCCAACGGCGAGCAAGAACAGCCCGCGCTGTCCCTCCTGAAGCACGGTTTCCGCGTGTCTGGTCTGGTCAAGATTTTGAAAATGGAGTTGGCGGTGCTCGCGCGGTGCAGCGGCGGTGGAGGTGGAGGTATCACAGACGGAAACACTGCGTCTGTGCGGTATGCGACGCAGCTCAAGACAAGCCTGTGGGCGGCGCTGCTCGAGTACGGCGACCGCGACGTCGCGCGCGCGGTCGTGGACGAAGAGCTGATCGACCACTGGCTCGTGCAGATACTCGACAACGACATTTCGCTCCAGCACGACGACGACAACGACGACAACGACGAGGCAGCCGATGGAGATGACAGCGCGACTTGCGTTGTCAACGCCCGACTCGAGGTACTGGCGCAGCTCGAGATCCTCGTTCACGCGTGCCATGCGCTCGATCACCGCGCGTCGTTTGCAGTTCACTTGCTCGTGGGTGATTTCGTCCAGAGCGTGCTCGCCCACCGCTCGATCCAGCAGGAAAAACAGCGCGTGCTGACGTACACACAGCTCCTGCGCACACAACACCGCGCGCGCCAGTCGCTGCTGGCGTCGCTCGCGGCTCGCATGGTCGCGACGGCCAAGCGGTTCGTGCAGCTCGTGTGCTGTTTGGGCGTCGATACGACCACGGATGGCGTCCACAGCGCCGTGCTCGCGCGTCTCAATGCGGCCGGCGTACCAGACGACGTCGTGGCGTGGCATCAGCACAGCGGGCCGGTGTTTGGTGGAGTAGACACACGCGAGTCGCGATACGTGCACGAGTTCTGGGAGGCGTGGCCCGAAGCGTCTGCCACGCTGGGGCCCAGTAGCCGGAGACCCCAGGACGAGCGAGACATTGCTGTGGCTATACAACCACCGCGATCCACAAAGCTGCGTCGCGTGGCCACCGTGGTGTACGAGGAGGCCTCGAAGCGTCCGGCCATCCAGACCCAGACACTGCTGCTCCAGCCGTCGTTGACATCGCCAACGAGAGCCGTGATGGTTCCGGTATCCCCCGTGCGCGTGCCGGACGCGACGATGCCTCAGCGAATGGCGACGCTCAGTCCCCGCAGAGGAGCAGAGGCGGCGGAGGGAGGAAGTCTTTATACGCCGATGCGAGAGAGTGTGGTGCAGACGGTCGTGAGCATCGACGTGGAATCGGCCAGGGCGTTGCAGCGCCAGTCCACGCAGGAGCAGAGGCGTGAGAGGAGGAAAAGGAAAACCAAGAGATCCAAAGGAGGAGGAGGAGGAGGACCCGGTAGTGCTGACGACTCGCTGGGCTCTGACGCGTACTCTCCGTTCAGTGATAGCGAAGCGTCCAGTGAGCGAGGCACGCGCCAGCGGAGCCCGAGGAGACAGAAGAAGCCAGCAGCGGCGAAGGAGAGGACGAAGCGGAGACGCGAGGCCAAGTCACGCAGCGGAGAGGGCGGAGAGGAGGAAAAGAAAGCGCAGCGGAGCGATAGCGACAGTGATGGAGACCGCTCCGCTCATTCCTCCTTTTCCTCGTCTCCACCTGAATCACGGCGGCGGAGAAAGAGAACATCGCGACGCTCTGGAGGCAGCAGCTCTTCCGGATCGTCCAGTCCAGCGCCTCGTCACCGTCCATCCGGAGAAATCCGTCCAGATCATACCGCGCACGTTAGACCCGCGGTTAGACCCGCGACCGCGCGGACGGCCGCACCACCACCGACAGAGGATGCGGCCACTGCAACATTACGTCAAGTGTTTGCCAAGTACGACGGCGACGGCGACGGCGCGATCGGGTTTGCGGATCTGCGACGTGCGGTGGGTCCCAAGGCCTCGGGCATAGAGCTGCAGCGCTGGATTGCCGAGAAGGACCGTCGTGGCGTCGGCGCAGTGGATTTTGCGGACTTTGTATTTGCGTTCTCGGGCAAGGCGGTCTAAACGCTGTTCCAGGCTGGAACTTCCAGCGAGTCTATCGAGCATCGGCCGGCCACCAACCCAAGCCAGCTCATGTGTGGACGAATCCACTGTCGATGGCCGTGAGACTCTCACTGAGAGCGTACGTCACCCAATCCCACTGGACCGGTGGGTGCGCGGTGGGTTCCGTCGCCACTTGATGCTAGAGTGTGACTCCTAAAGATCCATCCTGAAGAACATGGAACCCACTGACTGCTGTACGTGTGCGTCGAATAGAACCAGACTCTGGATGATGGTCAAAGCCGACCGGAACCACCACGACTGGGTACTGTACCAAGGGCGGTAAATTTTCGAGCGAGCGGGTCATGCGCTGAAAAGGAATCCAACCACTGGATAACGGCATCGGATTTGCCATCGTGTTGCGCGGTGGGAGTCTCACGTCGAGAGCATCGCTCATGTGACGAGAAGCTCTGCTTCGACAGCTCGGTGTCATGGGTCATCACCCAAGCGAGGAAGGGTCCTCCATTTGAAAGTGTATCATCAGTCAGAGGTTTGGCATGTTTTTGAGCCTGCAAAATCCAATCCGATCACTCGACGAGACTGACTTGCCCTAACCACTCGACATGCACAGAACAAGTTCAACCCTACTGTCCCTGCCTGACAACAGAAACCTCTGGCCCCAGACGGTATTTTGATGGGGAAAATCGGATACTATCTGACATTACCTAACCACAAACCTCATTATCCAATCAGTGGACAGATATTTCATCGTTTTGCGATTTTTGTCACCACAACTTGACACACACCTGCCAAATCATCGGCCGACGGTGTGCCTTTGAGACTTTATGCTTCCAGTGTATGTGCCACCCAGAGCCGGGCCACGGCGACCCACCATCGTCCCCTCAACTGACAACTCGGAGCGTCAGTCACCCACAGCGGCGCAGCTTCCCTCTCTCTCCCCTGTATTACACTTTCACCAAACACGACAGTCCGCCGGTGTCCGCGCGGCAACCCACCCACGGCCGCCGCCGGGAACCACGACAGGACGCATCCAGGCAGTTAGTCTCCGGACGCATCCAGGCAGTTAGACTCCGGACGCTATCCGGAGTACACAGCGGCCGACCTCGAGCGACCATGGCCACGGGCTCCGGACCGGCGTCCCCTCTGCTCGCGCCGCCGTCCATCTACGACGCGTACCCGCTGACGCTGGCGCCGCCGCCGCTCGAGCGCGCGCGGTCGCAACACCAGCTGCGCGCCGGCGGTGGCGACGCCATGGCCGAGCGCCGCATGCGCGAGCTGTTCGAGCGCACGCGCGCGGACGACAGCGCTTTCGCCATCGACGCGATCGAGGACGACGACGACACCGCGACGGTCCACAGCGGCGCCGGGGGAGGCCCGTCCTCTCCGCGGTACCAGCGGCAGCGCGCCGAGCGGCGGAGCGCGACCATGTGCTCGCGCTTTGGCAAGTTCACGGGCGAAGTGTACGAGACGAAAGAGCGGTCGCGCATGATCAACGTGCTCAAGCGGCGGAGCCGCGGCGGAGGACCCACAGGAGGCGGCGGCGGCGCCGGCGCCGGCCACAGCGACGCCACGGCGTCCTCCAAGTTCACGGCCGACGACGTGCTCCGCGCCGGCATGCTCACCAAGCAAGGCTCCTGGCGCCGCAACTGGAAAACGGTACGTGGTCTCTCCTCGTAGCTCCTCGGACGTGGGCCACCAGCTCCTCATGGTACCTCCCGTCTTGACCCTGCAGCGCTTTTTCTTGCTGCGGCGCGACTTTCCGTCGCTGAGCTACTACAAATCCGAAGAGAAGCTCGAGTTGCTGGGCCACGTGCCCATGACGCACGACTCGCTCGTGCTGGACAAGAGCGCGCCCGGCGGCCACGCGCCCTTTCGCTTCCAGCTGCGCACCGACGCGCTGGGCGCGTCGCTGCTCCTGGAAACCGAGACGCGCGACAACCAGCAGCGCTGGATGGACGCGTGCCGCGCGCTCGTGGACGCGCTGCGCGCCGACAAGTACCGCCAGTCGACCAGCGCCGTCGACCGCGACCCGACCACGGCGCCCACGCGGGCGACCTCCAACCGCGCGCGGCCGTCGCTCGGCGCCAGTGCGCTCCGCGCCAGCAGCGCCCACGCGTCCATGCTGTCGTCGTCGGCGCCAAACCACGGCGGCGGCGGCGGCGGCGGCCCGTCGCTCCTGTCGGCGTCGGCGTCGTCCGCGCGGATACGAGGGCACAACCAGCTGACCGGGAAACAGCGCTCGCACCGCGACTTGCGGCGCGCCGCCGATCTCCACGGCCTCGACGACAGCGACGCGAGGTCGTCCTCGGACGAAGAGGACAACCAGAAGGAACAAGAAGACGACGACGACGACGATGACGACGACGACGATTTGTGGGCCACGGGCCGCAACCACGTTTTGGTCGTGCTGGACGAGTCGATCCAGCAGCAGAACCTCCAGCAGATCCAGCAGACGCAGACCACGCGCCGGCTCAGCGCGCCCGCGCCCGCGAGGCGCCGGGACCCGTCCGACCACCACGCGCCGGCGTTCGATTTGGTCTTGGAGCTCGCGTTGGGGCGCTCGAGCAAGCTGCTCACGCGCAGCGAGTCGGTCAGCGACAAGCTGCGCTGCTGCGTCAAGGTCGTCGGGTACGCGTCCGCGAGCAAGCGCGCGGTCGAGCTGGGCACGACCGACAGCGTCCAGGTCTCGTCGGCGGCGTCGGCCAACCCGGACGGCTCGGCCTCGCCCGTGCGCGTGGCGTTCAGCGTCGTGCTGCGCGCCGACCTCGCGCGCTTGGACCAGCTGCGCTTCACGGTGTACCGCTCGTCGTCGTCCTCGACCAGCCGCGCGACCGTGGGCATCGGCCGCTGCTTCGTGGACGACGCGTTCAAGACGCTCGGCGCGCCGCGGCTCGTGGCGCTCGCCGAGAAGAGCTCGTCGTTCCCCGACATGCTCGCTGCCAAGGCCGACGCCGAGCCGTCGCTGCTCGCGCTCCACCGCAAGGCCACGGCGTCGGCGTCCGGCTCGGCGCACGATTTGCGCCCGCTCGACAGCAACGCGATCCACTTGGTCGTCCAGGCCTTCCCGTCGCTCGCGCCGCAGCACATCCTGCCGACGTCGGGCATCGACATGGCCGCGGCCAAGTACTTGCTGCCCACGACGCTCTCGAGCGACCCAACGTCGGGCTCCCCCCGCGACGACCAGGGCCCCACCAGCCGCGTGATGGACAACGGCAGCTTCGTCACGAGCTCGAGCGAGTCGGTGGCGCCGCCGCACACGCGCCACATCGTCGTGGACGAGATTCTGCGCGCGCCGCGCGCAACGTTTGCGCTGCCGCTGGCGTTTCTGGACTTTTTGGAGGAGACGGCGCTCGAGCGCACGCGCGTGCTCCAGAAACAAGTGGACGCCGACGGCGCCACGGAGACCGCGGCCATGCTGGCGTGGGAGCTCGAGTTCTACCGCAAGAAGCTGGAGGAGTACTTGCGGCAGCGCCAGTTTCTCATGAAGCAAGAGAAGCGGCTCCTGGACGAAGCCACTGACCACAAGGTCTTCCAGTACGCGGCCGCGCAGGTGCTGGTGGCGGCGGCCCAGAAGAACGCGAAACACGACGAGAGCAGCGACGCGACGGTACCGAGTGACCTGGTCGCGCCGTTCAAGCGCAGCACGTACAAGTCGCTGGACCTGTGGCAGTTCGTGCCGACCAACATGCAGGACCAGTTCCTGTGCGCGCACCAGCCGTCGCATACCTCGGTCTCGGAGCCGTTTGTGTGGCACACGATGACCATGGGCGCGCCGGCCGCGCACACCAAGGGCTTTGGGGGCGGCGGCTTCCCGCTCACGGCCTCAGTCGTCGCGACCGCGCGCGCGTCGTTCAATCCCTCGGCCTCGTCGTCCTCGGCGTATGCCGACGCCGACAGCGGCAGCGCGCTCACGGCCAGCGACACCGACCTCTTTGCCAAGGACCGCGCGTCGCAGCAGCTGCAGCTCGCCGCGCTGCGGCGCCGCACGAGCCGCACGAGCCTCACGAACCGCCCGTCCCAGAGCAGCAGCCACCAGCACACCAACCCGGCCACCGAGTCCATGGATTCCGTCGGCGCGCTCAAGCAGCGGCTCGAGCTCCAGGAGCGGCTCGAGATCATCGCGAGCCAGGCGCTCGCGGCCACGGTCGCGTGTATCGCGGCCTCGCTCGACCTCGCGGCCGCCGGCAGCGAGACCCACAGACTCCAACTCGCGCACGCAGCGCGGCTCGGGTTTCTCGTGCATTTCGAGTCGCTGCTGAGCACACAGGGCAAAGAAGTGGGCATGCTCGAGGACTTTGCCGCGGCGGCCAAGTGGCTGCGCAACGTCTTTGTCCAGTTCCGGCGCCACAACCCGACCGCGTCGTCGGCCGGTCCGTACTTTGCGATCAAGAGCTATTCGCCCCCCGAGCGTCGCACGGGGCTCGACGGCATGTCCAGCTCCTCGCTACGGGACCAGCACGCTCCCCAGGCGCAGCCGGCGAATCCGCCGGCGTACGTCCTGGTGACCATGGGCGTGACGGACGCGCAGCTTGCCGTGCTCCCGGCGCTGCTGGCCACGGGCAAGCCCTTCCGCGTGCGCTGCGTGCTGTTCACGCAGGGCGTGAACGAGAAGCAGTCGCTCGTGCACGCGCTCAAGTCGCAGACCGTCAAAGTCCAGGACCGCATCAACCGCGAGAACCTGGAGGAGCTCAAGGAGATTTACGGGGCGTTTCGACGCGCGTTCGGCGGCGACGCCACGTCGTACGCCGACCGTCAGACGCAACAGAGCCGCAGCACGTCGCGGTACGCGCTCGAGACGCTGGACGATTTGCTGACGCAGATCGAGCAGCACGTGTGCGAGAGCTCGTCGCAGTACAAGAAGAACGTCGCGCTGCTCACGGACACGTCCGACTTTTGCCGGGAGCTGGGCGGCGCGCGTGTGACGTGCTGCAAGTCGGGCAAGGACCGCACGGCCATGTCGGTCACACTCGAGCAGACGCGGCTGTGTTGCTCCCGCTTGAAGGTCGCAGGCGCGCAGGGCAAGTCGCTGTGCGCGACCATGCGGCTCGTGGGCGTGCGCCGCAAGAATGTGCTCTTGAACACCAAGAGCACCAAGTTTGCGTTCAACGAGATGCAGCGCAAGATGCTGCCCGAGTGCTACAAGCCGCCGCAGGGCACGTACAAGTCGGGGGCGACCTAAGCCCGGGACGGCCGCCTAGGATACTGTAGAAACACACAACGACCGCCCAAATGAAAAGACTTTAGTGAGGGATTTCTTGGGGATTAGTTGTCCGGAAGAGGCCCGTGTGGATGAGCCACGTGCGGAGCTCGGGGGAGATCCAGGCGGCCTGGTGGGTCTGCACGGGGCGGAGTCGCTGAGTCGTACTAGTCGAAGAGGAGAAAGCAAGAGGACGCTTTACGATCGAGGAGGAGGCAGGGAGGAGCTCGGGGAGTGCATCAACGCGGTCTGCGTCCTCTCCGTCGTCCTCCCTTTCCTCCTCTTCCTCCTCTTCCTCCTCTTCCTTCTCTTCATCGGCGTCGTCGTGTTCGTCCCCATTCTCGTCGTTGTCCTCGTCGTCGTCGTCCTCTTCCTCCCCAACGGCGAATGCAGGATCGGCCTCCTCTGCAGCCTCCGACTCGGCCTCCTCCACGGGCTCCTCCTCCTTCTCCTTCTCTTCCTCCACTCTACCAGTCCCGTCCCTTCCCTCCCTTTGCTTGTGATCAAGCCTCCGCTCCCCCATTCGTCTTGCTGGGGGACATCTATTGTCGGTCGCGTTCAAGTACTTGACTCTCTGGTCCGTGGAGGAGGAGGCAGCGCCCCGAAGCGACGCAAACTTGGCCACGAGCTTCGACCCAGATCTTGCAGCCAGCCCCTCGGCTGCGCGCGCCTGCGCATAGTCCGCGGACGCGTGCGCGACCCACGTCACGTGGGACGTCTGCCACGTGCGCTTGCCGTCTGGACCCACCACGGCGCCCGTCGGTCGCCTCCTCCTCCTTCTCCTCCGCTTCTGCTTTGTGCGCTTGGGCTTGCGCTCGATCGGTGACTGCAGCGCGCTCTGCCGCGTGTCCATGGGCGTCGGCAGCAGCACCGAGATCTCGAACGTCAGGTGCTCGCGCAGCGGTTTGGTCGCGGCGTTCACCACGGGCTCGGGCTTCTTGCGCGGCGAGAGCGCGAGCGCCGCGCGGACCGCGTCCGCTCCGCCCTCGGCAAACACGCTCCGCTCCGCGCGCTTTTTCTCCGCCACCAGTTTCTCCAGCGCACTACTTGACGAAGTGACGGCGGTCCCTCGCTTTGGGGATTTCCTCACAGCGGAGACGCTCCGCTGTGCCTTACCCGGCGACGCGCCGCTCTCGTCCAGATCCATGCGGCGGAGCCGCGCGAGCAGCGCCATCATGCCCAGGAAGCGTTCACCAAGGCGTTGCTGCTGCTGCTGCTGCTCCTCCTCCTCCGCTTGTTTTTCGCGCTCTCCCTTTCGCTTGCGTTGCATCGCTGCGTTGTTGTGGTGTCGGTCGTCGGCGTTGCGCGGCACCTGTCTCGTCCTGTTCTCCTCCATCTCCTCGGTCGCCCTCCTCCGCCGCCGCTGTAGCTGCTGCAGCTGGTCCAGCGGTACGAGCGCGAGCGGAGGCACCCTCCGCTCCATTCGCTCCGAGTGGGCGTACGCTCCTCCATCGTGCGGGAGGACTGGCGCCGACGCCGACGCGCGGAGCTCCCCCCTCCGCCTCGCCATCTCGCTCGCACTGCTGATCCTGAAACGGCGTGTGGCGGGGGATGTGGGAACACTACAACCTCTATCCTCTGATATCAACCCATCCGACAACACACAGCGGAGGTATCATCTCTCACAGGTCCGTCCGCTCCGCTCGTTGCTCCGCTCCTTCCCAACAGAAATATCCGGGCCCAGTCAATCATCCGCCCGCAGTACATAATCGATTCCCGGACCAACCGACCAGCACCATGGCCAAGGGCTCCACTGCCGCTGCCGCCACGCCGTCCTCCGCCGCCAAGGCCTCCTCCGCAAAGAAAAAGAGCGGAGGCGGCGGCGGTGGAGGGGAGGATGTGCGCCGCGACACGCCGCTCCAGGCCATCGTCTTCGCCGACTCGTTCACCGAGACCTTCCGGCCCATCTCGCTCGCGCGGCCCAAGGTCCTGCTGCCGCTCGCGAACGTGCCGATGCTCGAGTACTCGCTCGAGTTCCTCGTGGCCGCGGGCGTCCAGGAAGTCATTTTGTTCTGCACGCACCACGCCGAGCAGATCGAAGCCTACGTGGCGACGCAGTCGCAGGCCGCGCGCCGCGTGCACGTGACCTGCGTCGCGAGCGCCACGAGCGTCACGGCCGGCGACGCGCTACGCGAGATCGACCGGCAGCAGCTCGTCCAGAGCGACCCGTTCGTGCTGGTCAGCGGCGACGTCGTTGCGAACGTCGACCTCCAGCAGATTATCCAGGAGCACACGCAGCGCAAGAAGAAGGACGCCAACTGCATCATGACGAGCGTCTTCAAGGAGATTCCGCCGCACGCGCGGTCCACGCATATCCGTCCGCTCGCGCACGACCTGATGGTGGGCATGGACAACGCCACGAACCAGATCGTGCTGTACGAAGACGACCAAACCAAGCGCGCTACCCACTTGGCGACCGTGTTCCTCGAGGACCACGCGCAGATCGCGCTGCGGTCCGACCTCATGGACTGCTTCATCGACGTGTGCTCCCCAGAAGTCCTGCTCAAGTTTGCCGAGGACTTTGACTACCAGGACCTGCGCCGCGACTTTTTCCACAACGAAGTCCAGAACTACGAGCTCGGGAAGAAATTCTTTGGCAAGATCGTCACGGACGAGTTCGCGGCGCGCGTCATGGACCCGCGAACGTACGGCGGCATCTCGCGCGCGATCCTCCAGCGCTGGGTCTTCCCCATGGTCCCCGACAACAACTACTTGGGCGCGCATGCGACCAACTACACGTACCAGCGCGGCATGGTCTACACGGACGAGCACGTCGCGCTGGCGCGCACCTGCAAGCTCGAACGCGAGACGATTATTGGCGCGAACGCGCGGCTGGGCGACCACACGACCGTGACCACAAGCGCGATCGGCCGCAACTGTGTGATCGGCCGGAACGTGACCATTGAAGGCTCGTTTCTGTGGGAGAACGTGATTATCGAAGACGACGTCGTGATCCGGAACGCCATTTTGTGCGACAACGTGGTCGTGCGCAAGGGCGCTGTGATCAGTGAAGGCTGCGTGGTCTCGTTTGGCGTGGTCATCGGCGCCGGCTTTACGCTGCCGCCCTTCTCCAAGGTCACAACGGCCGCCAAGGTCAAGCGCGACGACGGCTTCTCGTCCGATGAGGATGGTGACTTTGGGGACGAGGACGACGAGGACGACAGGGAGGTCGCCCAGGGCGGTCGCTCGTCGTCGATCGTGGACGGCGAGTGGAACCCCAAGCACGTTGGCGTGGGCGGCGTGGGCCGCCTGTGGACGCTGGACGAGGACGGCGTCGAAGTGGACTCGGACGACGAAGATGAGGACGTCGAGGAGGAGGACGACGACGAGGGCGACGACGACGAAGCGGACGTGGCCCGCGCTCAGCGCCGTCTGGACAAGCTCAAGCTGACGCTCTTGGGCGCGAGCGACGTCGTTGTCGCGCAGGCGAGCAAGTGGGACGAGTGGGAGACGCTGTCGTCGTCGTTCGCTGGCTCGGACGCGTCGGACGACGACGACGGCGTGGACAACGAGACCGACGTGGAGAAGCGCGCGCGCTTTGAGCGCATCATCCGCGAGATGGTGAGCAGCGGCGACGCCGCCGGCAACGAGCCGGACGACTGCTTCATGGAGATCAAGAGCTACAAGTTTGCGCAGAACCGCACGTTTGCCGAAGTGATCCACGGCATTTTGCCCGGGCTGTTGGACCGCATCCCGACGCCACCCGGGCAGACGCCCATGGCCGTGCTCGCGCAGGTCAAGGCCAAGTGCGTGCGCTGGTCGAGCGTGCTCAAGCGGTGCCTCGTGGAGGACGGCGACCAGGCCTCGGTGGTCGAGGCGCTCGAGGCGTACGTGCTGAGCGAGGAGAAACAGACTGTGTGGACGCCGCTCTTCCGGTTCTTGCTGCAGATCGTGTACGACCTCGAGTGGGTCCCGGAGGACGTGCTGCTGGAGTGGCACGCAGAGCGCGCGGACGCCGAGGACGGCGACACTGCGCCGGCCACGCAGCTGGCCATGTCCAAGGAAGTGCTCGAGTTTATCGAGTGGCTTCAGGAGGACGAAGAGAGCGACGACGACGACGACGACGAGAGCGACGACGACGAGTAACATGGAGGGGATCGGATAGAGGACCTCTCCATACAGGCCGGCTACCGCGACCGTTAGGTAGCGTGACAATGCAAGTGATGTGGTGATCCCTACGCGTCCCGTACGAATGCCTGGTCAGGGAAGGAGGATGGAGACGCTGTGGGGGAAGGATGCGAGTGGAGGAGGCGGAGCTAGAGCCGACTTCAACTGCAACCCCCGTCCTCTCTGCGTGGCTATGGCGCCGCGTCAGGCACCGTACCGATAGACGGTTATACGTCGGACTCGGACGCGGAGATTCGTGTGTGAGGAGAGGAGCTGAGAAAAAAATAGGTGTGGGTGGAGATCAGAGTGTGTTCGCGTCCACGTGGGACAGGAGGTCACGTCACGTCGTGGTCTTGGAGCGGAGCGGACGTGAACATCACGGATGACCGACCAAGTGGGAGGAGAAGCTCCGCTCCACCATGAGGACTCCTTGAGGAGGGAGATCTGAAAGTCGCGGGCCGAGACGTCGCGATACGGTATGGCACGAACAATGATGGGTGACGCGCAGTCATCATCGTGTAGATGCTTCCCCACGGCTGGTCCATTGTCGAGGCACGAAGGCGGCGCGGGGGAGGAGGAGGAGGAGCGGACGAGTAGGGAGGTGGAGACAGAAAGCAACCCATGTGGCCTGGCGCTGTGCCCTGATTCTGGGCGAGCGCGAGTCCTAATCGTGGCCTCGTGTCTTTGCGCACTTGCAGTTTCCAGGACCCAGTCGGTGTCGGACCTCGAACAGCATCCGGAGCGTAACCCAGAGCGTAACCGCCAGGCGTGCAAAACGAGTGACGGGGAGCGAAGTCGGCTCGCGTGTATACTGTCCATGTTCATTCCAGATCCTCATAGGTGCTCGCGTGCCTGTTTGCAGCAGACGGAATGGATATACGGAAAGACTCAGGTCGGCTCACTGGATGCGAGCATCTTCCGGACGGCGAACGCGCCATTCACAAAAACTCCGGACTTTTGGCCACTGGAATCTTGGCTCCATATCTATGGACCAATCAGATCAGCGCAATTCGTCCACTTCAACACTTTCCTGGATGGTTCCTGGCAGAATCTACGTCTTCTCCGGCTAAGTACGCTGGCCCAATGAAATCTTCCACCTACGTCAGAGGGTTACGCTTTGGTCTGACGGATCCGGGTACATTTGCTCCTCTACGACGCGTTTCTGTACCGGTGTATATATAGGAAAGAGGAGGAGAAAGGGGTTACGTTTCTCGGGCTTTCTTTCGAATTTGTAGCAGCGTAACTTTTCGAAGCACCAGTCTCGCGGGCGTCATCAACCTGCAGCCGCCCGCCCCTCGCTCAGCGGCGACTGTCGCCACCTCTTCCTCTGCTCCACCTCCGCCTTGTTCGGTCGCCACTCGGATCCACTTGAGTACCGTCCGGCGACCGAGCACGCCACCGCCAGCTCGCGCTCCGATTCACCACCCCTTCGCCTCCCCTCTGCCCGTCCGCAGAGGAGTCGGCGAATCCCAGTCGTCGTCGATCTAAAAAAAAGAAGCGAAGGTTTCGCGTGTTCCCCGATCCCAAGCAGCACGCGCTCCTCTAATTCTCCAGCGTCTCTTGGTGTCCTAAAGCACCCGCGTTGACATCCAAGCGTCTCTCCCCTCCTCCTCCTCCCCTCCTCAGCTCCGACCGACGCGAGCAAGTTTAGACCTGCGCCGCTATTAGTCGCCCCCTCCCGATCTAACCGCTTCGAAGCAACTTGCGGTGGGATCCAAGCTTTCAACCTGGCGATCCGGAGTTCAACAGTTCATCCTTCCGCCCTTCGCCGCCACTGAAGCAACCGCCACGTCTGCTCCTCCCGCTGCTGCTTAGATCCACTCACTCTTTCGGATCTTCCAACCCTCCTCCTCCCCTCCACCAGCGGATCTCGACCCCTCTTCGATTTTCTTCTTCCTCTTCGTTGGCGGAGCCGCCCAGATCGCAAGAGCGCACCACACCAGTAAACCAGATCGTGCCCAGGTCATCGTCGCACCGGAACCGCCTAGATCTTTGCTCTCCTCTCCTCTCCCCTCCTCGGCTGTTCTCCTCCATTTCCCCATTATCCACCAGCACTCGACAGCATGGACTGGTCCGCCACGCTCTCGCTCACTACGTCGCACGCGCGCACGCACCGCGCCAACTACGGCTCCTTCATCGCTGCCGCGCCGCTCAAGCGACACGGCTCGGGTTCCACCATCAGCATCCCCGAGAGCATCCCTGAGCATCAGTGCGTTGACCAGTTCGCCACGCCGCACCTCGACGACGCCGAGGTCCCGGACCGCTTTGACATCCTCGGGAGTTCCTCCTCCTCTTCTTCCACAAACTACTCTTCATCGTCCTCCTCCAAGACGCTGACGATCACCGAGACCTCCTCCGGCGATGCCACCCGCCTCCAGACCTTCAAGATGATGCTCACGTCCCCGTCCTCTAGCAGAATAAACGGAGGACATGCTGCCACAGCGCGCGCCGCCAGTGATGACCCCTACGCTCCGCACGACCCGCACGACCCGCACGACCCCCACGGCTCCTCCGCCGCCGTCGCGAGCTCCTACTGGCTGCAGGAGCGCGAGCGCATGCGGCTGCTGCGCGACAAGCGCCACCGCACGCGCAACGGCAGCCCCACCAAGGCCGCGACGCTGCGCGACGACGACGACCAGGAGGCCTCGCAGTACCGCACGGTCGCCATCATGTGCTCCGTACCGCTGGTGCTTGTCATTGTGTTCGTTGTGCTCGTGCTGGTCTTTGGCGACGGCACGGCCGCAGTCGCCGCCGATGCCGCGGGCGCTATCGTTCTCTCTGCCAATGCCAACGCTCCTCCAGCCTCGGCTTTAACGACACACCTCCGGTCCGGTGTCCCCGACGTGCCTGCTCCGCCAGCGTTTACGGTCGCGGCGGACCGCACTCCCTAAAGCGGAGCTGAGTGCGTTTCCCGATGATGTCGCATACGTCGTATCTCGATATATGGGCGCATCAAACACCCACCGCGAATATTAAAGTATCGTATTATTTTGCGTGTGCGTCTTCTTGACTACTGGGGAGATCGCGCTCTCTACCTGTCCTTGTTACGTCGTGAGGAAGAGCTGCACGAGTCCCTTGAGGTACGCGACGATCTCGCCGGCGCCGAGCTTGGACTCGCCGTAGATGCGGTCGACAAACGTGATGGGCACTTCGGCGAGCGAGTACTCCTTGAGGCGCGCGCGCACGAGGATCTCCATCTGGAAGACGTACCCGAGGCCCTGGATTGACGCCATGATGTCGTCGATGACCGCGCGCTTGTAGAGGCGGAAGGAGCCCGTGAGGTCCGAGCAGTGCGGGTTCAGCAGCACGGTTGCGAGGTAGTTGGCCACGCGGCTCGTGAGCTTGCGGCGCAAGTCCCAGCCAAAGACGCCGCCGCCGGGCACGTACCGCGTGCCAGTGACGATGTCGTAGTCGCCCTGCGCCTGCTTGGCGATGAACTCCGGGATGAACTTAGGCTGCGAGTACGACGTCAGGTTAGTCTATGCACAGACAGCTCCTCTGGGAGGACGGAACGGAGGAGAACAGAAAACAAACGTACGTGGTGCGAGAGGTCGGCGTCCATGAGGAACACATAGTCGCCAGTCGCGAGCTTGAGCCCGTCGCGGTAGGCCGAGCCGAGGCCGAGCTTGCCCTTGCGCGGCAGGATCACGATGTGGTCCTTGCCGTAAATCTTCTGCAGCTCCAGCGCGACCTGCAGCGTGCCGTCGGGACTGTTGTCCTCGACGATCACGATCTCGTACCGGAGGTCACTGCCGTTAGGGGAACCAGAACCAAGTTAGACCCATGCGACCAGTTAGACGCGGGCGTCAACACACAAACGTACTTCTCTCGGAAGGCCTTCTCCAGCAGCCACACGATGAGCGGCAGGTTCTCGCGCTCGTTGTACGTCGGCAGCAGCACCGAGTACTTTGGGGTCTCCTTCGCCATGATGGTCGATGCGCCTGCGTGTCGGAGTTAGGGTCTGACTGACCACCTTGCCTTACGTGTCCAGGCCCGAGTGTAGGATACCTTCGTGTCACATCCACCTCAATATGTTGTCCGAAATGTGGTCCACAATAGATGTGAATGTTGCTGGAAGGTCGCTTGAAGTGCCTCACACGACCGCTTTGGTTGGTGGGCGCCCAGCAACTCTTCGCGGCCAACCCAGTTTGATCCATCGCCAATCGCCGATCGGCCAGTCTCGCGGAGTCCCGTCGTCCGCTCCGCTCGGCTCTCCCCTCCGCTCCGCCTCCTCCTCCCTATCTCCTCCACCATGGACGGCCGCAAGCGACGTCTCGATATCGGTGATGGCATCAAGAAGAAGCGCAAGAGCAAGTTCTCGGACGTCCCCCCCGAGAGCGAGGCGTCCGCCTCCGCCTCCGCCCCTGCCACGGCCGACGGCGCGGCGCTCGCGGCCTCGCTGCCAGTCGCCGCCAAGCGCAACCCGCTCACCGGCGGCGCGTTCTCGGACCGCTACTTCTCGCTGCTCGCGACGCGCCAGAAACTGCCGGTCTACGGCTTTCTGGACGAGATCCAGACGGCCGTTGCGACGCACCAAGTGATTGTGATCGAGGGCGAGACGGGCAGTGGCAAGACCACGCAGATCCCGCAGTTCCTCACGACCATGGAGATCCCGGGCGCGACGAGCCACAAGGGCATGGTCGCCTGTACGCAGCCGCGCCGAGTCGCGGCCATGAGCATTGCCAAGCGCGTCGCCGAAGAAATGGACGTGGCGCTGGGCGCCGAAGTCGGGTACACGATCCGGTTTGAGGACGTCACCTGTGCCTCGACCAAGCTTCGCTTCCTCACGGACGGTATGCTGCTCCAGCACGCCATGAGCGACCCGCTGCTGTCCAACTACTCGGTCATCATCCTCGACGAGGCCCACGAACGCACGCTCAGTACCGACATCCTCTTTGGTCTCCTCAAGGAAGTCATGCCCAAGCGCCCGGATCTCAAGGTCGTCGTCATGTCGGCCACGTTGGACGCCAAGAAGTTCCAGAGCTACTTTGGCGACGCGCCGCTCATCTGTATCCCCGGTCGTACGTTCCCGGTCGAGACCTTTTACACACCAGAGCCGCAGCGCGACTACGTCGAGGCCGCCGTGCGCACGGCCGTGCAGATCCACGTGTGCGAGGACGAAGGCGACATCCTCATGTTCCTCACGGGCCAGGAAGAGATCGAGACGGCCTGTCGCCAGATCCAGGCCGAGGCCGACGCGCTCGACCCGACCAAGTACGGCCCGCTCGCCGTGTACCCGCTTTACTCGACACTCCCGCCACAGCAGCAGCAGTGGATCTTCCGCGACGCGCCCAAGCCGCGGACGCCGGGAGGCCCCCCGGGCCGCAAGATTGTGGTCTCGACCAACATTGCCGAGACCTCGCTCACGATCGACGGCATTGTGTACGTCGTGGACCCGGGCTTCTCCAAGCAAAAAGTGTACAACCCGCGGATCCGCGTCGAGTCGCTTTTGGTCTCGCCGATCTCACGCGCCTCGGCCAAGCAGCGCGCCGGCCGTGCCGGCCGCACGCGCCCGGGCAAGTGCTTCCGCCTGTACACAGAGCGCTCGTTCCTGAACGACCTCACGGAGCAGACGTACCCGGAGATCCTGCGCTCCGAGATGAGCGGCGTCGTGCTCACGCTGCTGCAGCTCGGCATCCAGGACCTCGTGCATTTCGACTTTATGGATCCGCCGGCCCCGGAGACGCTCATGCGTGCCCTGGAGATGCTTCATTACCTCGGCGCGCTCAGCGACGAAGGCGAGCTCACGCCGCTCGGCAAGCAGATGGCCATGCTGCCCGTGTACCCGCAGTTGGCCAAGATGCTGATTGCGTCAGGCGGCTACAGTGTCCCGGAGGAAGTCGCGACGATCGTCGCGATGCTGTCGGTGCCCGAGCCGTTCGTGCGCCCCAAGACCGAGGCCAAGGAGGCCAACGCCGCCAAGGCCAATTTCGCGCACCACGACGGCGACCACCTCACGCTGCTCAATGTGTTCCACGCGTACAAGCTCAACGGTGAGGACGCCAAGTGGTGCTACAGCCACTACCTCAACTACCGCAGCCTCCAGTCGGCCAACAATGTCCGGGAGCAACTGCTGCGCAACATGAAGCGGCTCGAGCTGCCCACGCAGTCGTCGCTCGAGTACTCGTCGCCCGACTACTACACCAACATCCGCAAGGCGCTGGTCGCGGGCTTCTTCATGCAGGTGGGCCACAAGGCGAGCGCCGGCGGCCACTACGTCACGGTCAAGGACAACCAGGTCGTGCACTTGCACCCGTCGTGCGTGCTCGACGACAAGCCCGAGTGGGTCGTCTACAACGAGTTTGTGCTCACGAACCGCAACTACATCCGCCTCTGCACGCGCGTCCAGGGCGAGTGGCTCGTGGACTTGGCGCCGCACTACTTTGACCTCGCGAATTTCCCCGCGGGCGACACCAAGAAGGAGCTCGAGAACCTCTACCGCCGCCAGAACTACTCGGCCACGAAGCGGTAAATGGGCGTGGCATTGCCCACACCGGCACGGCCCCCATCGTGCGTGTTCGTTGCACTAAATAGATCCATTTCGTTGGTGTGTTCCTATCGTTTTTGTTCTCGTGGGGTGTCCCATGCACTACAGCGTACGTAGCTTGTGCTTGCGCAGGCGCTTGGTGCCGTGGCCCGCCATCGCGCGGTCCCGCGCCGTCTTCTTGGGGCGGCTCGGGCGCTTCGCTTCGTCTTGTTCGTCGTTGTCGTCGTCTTCCGCGACAGAGGTGTCGGTCGTGGCGTCGTGTCCGATGACCTCGGCCAGGTTCGAGCGCAGGTCCTTGATGGTCTTGCGGTTGGTCTTGGACTGCTCGAGCGTATGCGCGAGCGCAGCGTCAAAGCGCGTGACCAAGCTCGTGACAAACCCGTGTTCCCCGGCGCGCCCGGCGCGCCCGGCGCGGTGCACGTAGTCGACCGAGGACGCCGGGAAGTCGCACATGATCACGTGCTTGACGCCGTCAAAGTGGAGCCCGCGCGCCGCGAGGTCCGTGCACACGAGAATGTGGACGCCGTGTTCGTCCTTAAAGGCCTCGACCGAGGCCTCGCGGCGCGGCGTGGGCATGTCGCCGTGGAGGCACTGCGAGGCAAAGCCGTGCTCGCGCAGCATGTGGTCGGCGGCGTTGCAGCTCGCGGCCGTGCGGCAGAACACGATGGTCTTGGCGTGCTGCGTGCGTCGTTGGTGGAGCGCCTCGCGCAGCGCCGAGTGCTTGTTCTCGGGCGCGCACTTGAGAAAGGTCTCGTGCAAGAGCGACGGCGTCTGGTGGAGCTTGTCGTCGCTCACGAGCCGCAACGCCCCGAATTTCTTCTTGACGACGGCGTCTAACGGCGGCTGGATCGTGGCCGCGACTAACAGCGTTTGGAGAGGGCATTGGCGCTTCGCGGCGCTGGCCTGGATCGGTCCGAGCACAGCGTCCAACTCGGTGCGGAAGCCCATCTTGGCGTCCAAGAGCGTGTCGGCCTCGTCGACCACGACGGTCGTGACGCGGGAGACGAAGAAATCGCCCTTGGCAATGCACTTGGCGAGCCGTCCGGGCGTGCCAATGACCATGTCGAGCGGGCGACCCAGGGACTTTTGCTGGAGACTCTTGCGCTCGCCGGACGTGACCGTGCAGGACGCAAACTTGGCCGAATGGGCGAGCTTCTTGGCGACGTCGCCGACTTGCAGCGCCAACTCGCGGCTCGGCAAGATGACGACGACACACGGGCGCGAGATCACGGCGGCGGCGGGCGGCAGAATCGTCGTAGTCGTACCAGAGCGACTCCCGGCACGGGCCTTGGCCAGCGTCTCGTCGCGGTGGAGCTGCTCGACGAGCGGCGCGAGGTACGCGAGCGTCTTGCCCGTACCGGTCTGCGCCGTGCAGAGCACGTCCTTGCGCGCGAGGATGGCGCTGGCGCTCTTGCGCTGGATGGCCGTGGGCGCCGTGAGCCCCATTTCGCGCAGCGCGGCGACCAGCGCCGGGTGGAAACCGAGCGCCGCAAAGCCATTGGCAGCGGACGAGCTGTCGGAGGCGAAGAGGCGCGTGTGGGGCATGGACGGGACCGCAGCGCCATGGCGCGTCACGTGGGACTCGAAAGTAGGCGCCAGGAGGTGCGTGGCGCGCGTCGGCAGCGCGTGGGGGCGGCGCAGGCCGCGCGTGAGCAGCATCTTGGCTCGGCTTGGCGGTGGGGCGAGGTCGACGGTGGCGCGTGTTGACCAGTGAGGAAACTTGGCGGCAAGTACCTCTATTGAACGGTTTTATGTAGTAACGGAGGGTAATCACCATCACTCTGCCTTGAAGTCCTTCAAGTAAGTGAACAGGCGCGGAGCGATCGGGTCCCTCCTAAAACCTGCTCCAGGCCCCGGTCAACGCGACGACATGGCGGCGGCACGGCACCCACGCGGCCACGACGGCCAGCACAAGAACCGTTCGAATGGACGGCGCGTAGCAGAGTGCTCTGCGCCGACGAACAGTTCTACGGTCGGGGGCGCGATGTTCTTTGCGGCGCCGGCACCGCCTCCGCTGCGCGATACACGCTCGGGAACGCCCGGCCGACGGCGGAATGTTCTCAAGCCCATGCCACGGCCGCCTCAGAACGATAATCCGCCGTCAAGATCAAACCACCAGAACCGAGTGCCCCAGGAGCACGTAGAATATTCTGCGGTAGAGAAGTTGGCGTTTGACGAGCTATTGCGCGTGCAGCGCGGCCGCGCCGAGGACGTGGGCAAGCTGATCGCGGCGCTCGGCACATCGCTTGGCACGGCGGCAAATACGGTCGCGGTAGAACGCGACAACGTGGCGCTTCAGAGTGAAAGGGGCAAGGACAAGCGCGCGGCCAAGTATCGCGAAGAGTGGCGCGTCGGTGCGGTGGTGTGCATAGTTGTTCTCGGTGGAGTAAGAACAGGACACTGAGATCTCAGGTGCTGGGTGTGTTTGTGCAGCGCGCGAGAACGACGTGCTCGACCGCATCCGGGATGACGAGGCCAGAGACATAGAGATGCTGTCGACAGCGGAGCGAGAGCACAAGGAAGAGTCGCTTCGCCTGCACGTGCGGTTAGTGTGGAGCGCTTTGTGCGGTCTGTACTGGATGCACTGGATGTATTCTAACCGGGGTGGTGCTCTAGGCGATCGATCCATTGCTTTTTAGTGGCGGACCGGAGCAGCGACTCCGCGACGGTCGTGACACCCAAGGCGAAGCGTTCAAACGATCTGTTCTACGCACAGCAAATGGACCGCTTGCTACGCGAGATGGACCGGCAGCACCCGTTTGCGGTCGTGCGACAGGCGATTACGGACGCACGCGCCAAATTCCAGCAGCTATTGCTATGTTGCAGTCAGCCAAGTGATGCGTTCAAGGTGGTTGGCACTGTACCAGAGTCGCAGCCAACTCCACTGGATGGCTCCAGCACGACAGACACACCTCAACCGGAAACCAATCTCTTGAACCTCTACGAGAACGTCGTCGACGCGAGGTCGCTGGCTCAGCCGACGCCAGCAGCCGTCACTACCAAGGGGAGAGGCAAGACACCGAGGAATTCGACAACGGCGGTGTTAGAACCCAGTGCAGCGTTCATGGGGAACCTGGAAAAGCAGCGCGACGCGGCCGAGTCGCGGACGCGCGAGGCGCTTGCACAGAGTCACTGGCGTGTGGTGTGTGCCAACCGAGTACGAGCGATGTATTTGATCTATCGAACGAGACAACATTGGCGGAGACGGACAGAGGCACTAGCAGAGCGCACACGGCATCGAGCAGCAATCGTACTTCAGGTGCGCTCGAACCGGAGTATATATCCAACATCTCATCCCTACTGACCTCTTCCACCTGTGTGCTGGATGGAGCAGACGACGTTCCTTCGCATGGTACGAGCTTTCCGCACGTTAATGAACGCGCGAAGGACGGTGATGTGTCGTCATCAAGGGCGCCGGATCGCGCAGTGTTGCTTCTGGCGGTGGCTCTATGCCACGCGGTGTGGGTTTGCAACTTTCCAGTTTACTGCGACCGTGTTGGCGGCGTTCGTTACCGTCATTGTCCGGTACGTGCAGTGTTCAAGTTTGCACCTACGACAAAAAAACGTCATGCGATGCTGGTGCAGTGTTCAGAACCACTGGAGACGTCGCCGCGCCACACGGGACACTGCGTTTCGTCGCGCGTTCCGGTCGCTTCGCGCCAAGCGGCGAAAGCAGCACCAGTGGACCGACTGGCGACACCGCGCGCAGGTACTATAGGCACTGCTGTGGTTTCACCCAATAGCGTGTGCTAACAAACCCATGAGATAGGCGACCGCGCACGTGAACCAACAGCTCGCCGAGTGGCACTGCCGTGTCGCGATCGAGAAGCGCCGTGTTGCGCGCGAGCTCCAGCGCGAGCAACAACGCTACACAAACGAATGGGCCAAGTACGAGGCGCGACTAGAGAAAGACGTGCTCAAGAGCAAGCTCCCGAGCGAGTGGATCCCGCAGCTCGACCCACTGAGCGGCGAGACCTTTTACCTGAACGTGCAGACCACCAAGACGTCGAGCGAGCACCCGAACCGCGCGCTGTTACGGCAGCTGCTTAGGAGGCAGAAGGCGCGCGCCGACGCGCTGTACGAGGAGCGGCAGCGCCGCCTGGCGCAATACGCCGACGGACTTGATGCCCAGGCCGGCGAAGTGGCCGCGCGCTTCGAAGTGTCGTGGCGGGAGCTGCTCGGGGTGAGATGGGACGATCAATTTCAGACGTGAACCCATGTCTCATGTGGGTCTGAACCCATAATGTTTATAGATATTGTTGTATGTAAACGGGTTTAGACGCTTCGGCCCGTTTGTTGACCCGTCGTCAAGCGTGGGTTGACCAACTCATCCCTTGTATCGCCAAGCCAGCGCAAACCCACAACTGAACGTCGGACCAGCGAGGTTATATAACCACCCTAACGCCATCAAATAGTTGAGGTTTTATTCTTTCCCCTCACGTTTTGTTCCGGACATCGCGCTTCGCCAGCGCAAAGAAAGTGATCCGCGAGTGCGATTCTGTAGAGAGCAGAGAGCACGTGGCGAGGCAGCCCGACAACAACAGCGACCAGGCGACAGCACACAGCGACCGCATTCCCCCTTTGCATCGGTCCCCTTCCTTCGCTTCGCATCCCCCCGACAAGGCGACGCGGCTCACAAGCGAGCGACCGCAGCTCAAGTCGCTAGAACACTCACTCACACCCGTGGGAACCGTTCTATTCACTAGAACACTTTCTCTCCGACCGAGAACCGTTCTCCCACCAAGAAGAACCGTTCTTCCGCGCTCGTTGACACACACACACTTGCATATCTCTTCGGTCTCGGCGCGAGCAGCTCCGAACTTTCACAAGCATGTACTCGTCGTACTACACGCCCAAGGATGGGCGCCAGTCCACGGTGCTCACGGACCACGAGGCGCTGCACCGTGACGCGGCGACGCACCGTTCGATCCAGTCGGACGAGTCGGTGCTGCGGCCGATCGACCTCGAGACCATCATGTCCAACAACAAGGCCGTCAAGTTCTGGTACCTGCATCGCCCCAAGACCATGGAGTACGTCCACAAGAACGCTACCAAGATCCAGAGCTTGGGGCGCGCGTACGCCGTGCGCCAGCTGCGCAAGAAGCACGGCGCCGAGTACGTCGTGGCGCTCGCCAAGGCCGACGCGCTGAAGAAAGAGGCCGAGAAGCTCGCGGAAATGTCGGAGGCCGAGCGCCTGGCCCAGGCCGCGAACGACGCCGAGTACGACCAGCGCGTCGAGGAGTCGCGGCGGCTGCGGCGCGAGCAGGAAGAACGCGAGCGCGCCGAAGAGGAGGCGCTGCGCGCGCGGCTCGCCGAGGAAGCGCGCCTCCGCGAGGAAGAAGAGCGTGCGCAGAACGAGGAACTGCGTCTCAAGTACGAAGAAGAGCAGCGCATCAAGCGCGAGGAAGAAGAGAAGGCAGTGCTCGTGGCCGCCGCGCTGGCCGCCGAAGAGGCTGCGCGTGTGCAGCGCGAAGAAGAAGAGCGCGTGCGCCAAGAGGAGATCCGCAAGGCCGAGGAAGAAGAGGCCGCGCGGCTCGAGGCGATCCGCGTTGCTGAGGAAGAAGAGTCCGCGCGTATTGCCGCCGAAGTGGCCGCCGAGGAGGCGCGTCTCGAGGCTATTCGCATCGCCGAGGAAGAAGAAGCCGCGCGCATCGCCGCCGAGGAAGAGGCCGCGCGGCTCGTGTGGGAGGCTGAGGAGCGCACTCGTATTGAGGCCGAAGAGGAGGCCGCGCGCGTCCAGTGGGAAGCCCAGGAACGCGCGCGTTTGGAAAAGGAGGCCGCTGCGCAGCGTGCTGCCGAAGAGAAGGAGCGCGCGCGGCTTGCGGCGATCGAGGCCGAGAAGATGGAGAAGTACGAGCAGTCGCTGTCCAAGGATGTGCCCGTGTTGGTCCGTAACCACGGCCCGGGCCGCGTGGTCGCGTACGACAAGGCCGACGAGTGCTACACGGTTAAGATGGAGGCCGCCATGGGCGGGCTCAAGATCACGGTCAAGGCCTCGGACGTGAACCTGGACGACGACCGCATCTTGTCGCCGCGCACTCGGGTCGACACGCCCTTTGGTACGGGCGAGGTTGTGGGTTTAGATCCGCACGTTGGCTGCTACGCGATCAACACGGAGATCAACGCCGCCGACGGCGACCAGTTCCTCGCGTTTGTGCAGATCGCGGACGTGCAGGTCCACGTGGAAGAAGTCGAGGAGCGCGCGATCGTCGAGAACGCACACATGCCGAGTACGTGTTGTGGTTGAGAGGAAGCGAAGGGAGAGATGGCGAGGACTCACCTGTGTGTATTTGTCTGGTAGTTCCGGATGAGATCGGTCTCGTGTCGGCGCGCATTGTCGACAGCCGCGTCGTGAACAAGACGGGCAAGAAGTTTATCCAGTACAAGCTCGAGATCCGCACGACCAACTACGGCACGTTGTACTGCTGGAAGCGCTACAGCACGTTCCGGTGCGTTCCCCTCATGGCTCGTCTCCTGATGGATCTGTGTCACTCACGCGCTTGTGTCTCGCTGTAGTTCGCTGTGCGAGCGCCTGACGAAGGAGGCCGGGTACTCGAAGAAAGAGATCCCGGAGCTGCCCAAGCGCCACATCACAGGCAACTTTTCTCAGAAGACGGTCGGCGAGCGTGCCGAGAAGCTCAACCTGTTTCTCAATGCGGCCGTCAAGGCCGAGCACTTGCAGTGGGGCATCCGCGTGGACGACCAGATCGCCGTGTACAAGCGCCGCGTCAAGCGCCAGGGCGACGCCTCGGCGGCCGCCGCGAGCAAGCGCAAGGAAGGCGGCTCGTCCCGCGGACTCTTTGGCTCGCGCCGGCGATAAGCTTTTGGTCCCGTCCAGCAAGTCCAAGTGCGCCGCGCGTGGCCGTGGTGTGTATCACCCCAGTCCTGTCGATAGATATGCATGCTGCCACCACTCCTGTTTGAAGAAGCACACACCCCCACACACCACGCGCCCACCGCCCACACTCGTAGTCAGTAGGAAACAAAAGAAGGAGCCGTCAACGAAAGAACAGAGAAGACCCAAGCACAGTCGCGTCTCCCACTGTCTCTCTCCCTTCCGCATTCTCAATACCAAAACAAAACAGAATGATAAACAAAAGACGCATCCCTGTGTTCATTTCATACAGTATCCAAGACGGTGATCCACTGCTTCTTAGGCGGCGCTGACGGGCGTGCGCTGCTCTTGCTTTTGCTCTTGGTGCCACTGGGCGATCATCTGCTTGCGGTACTGGAGCACCTGGTCCTTGTTGTACGCGTACTGGCTGTGCGGGTTGTGGCAGTCGCCGGCGCAGCCCACGCACACGTTCGCGTGGCAGCCGACGCCGTTGCGTGCGCACTCGCAGTCGGCCGAATTGCTGCAGTTCTGTTCACGGAGCGCAATGGCCTTGGCCTGCGCGAGCAGCTCGGGCTTCGAGTGGCCGCCCAGCACCTTGACGTGGCGCTCGCTCAGGAACACGTGGAGCTTCTTAACGTTCATCTTGACAACTTTCTTGAGCAGCTCGCCGCACGAGCAGCCGCACGCGTCGTCGCGCGAGTCGCGGATCACGGCAAACTCGTTCAGCTGCTCGCTCGCGACACAGGCAAAGTCGGCGTCGGTCGGTTCTTCTGCTCCTGTCAGAGCGGGAGAGTTGGGCGCCTCGCTGGACAGCGACCGCTTGCGGTGCGCGACTTGCTCTTCGAGCTCATGCAGGTGACGCAGCTCGCTCTCGCTGAAGAGCCGACGCCGCTCGCGCTCGCTGAGCCGCCCAAAGAGCGGATTGTGCTCGCCGCGCTTGTAGTCAAACTGACGCGTCTCGCCTTCGCGCACCTTGGCGCGTTGGCTCTTGGTCAGGTCCTTGGCGCGCGCCTCGAGCTCGTGGAGACGCAGCTCCTCGACCTCGAGCACCGAGCCGAGCTGCACGTCCGCGACGGGCGAGCCCAGTCCGAGCGCCCAGGAGCCGTCGTAGGGCACGGCGGAGCCGCCGCCGGGGAAACGCGTGAACTCCCGCGCGCGCACTTGGCCCCAGACGACGTGCTTCTTGACCGAGAGCGACTGCGAGCGGCCCTTGAGCTTCCCTTGGTGCATGGGGGCGGACGCCGGCGCGTGGAGACTGTTGGAGCGAGCCTTTTTCTTCTTGTGCTTCTTCTTCTTGGACTTGGAGGAGGACGAAGACGGGGTCGGGGAGGAGGAGGAGGAGATGGAGGTGGAGGGGCCCTCCTCCTCTGCCTCCTCCGCGGTATCGGTCTCCGCTGCTGGGAGCACGATGGGCTCGGGCGCCAGCACGACAGTCTTCTTCTTGTCCTTGGGCGAGCCACATGGGGAGGAAGTGACAGCGGAGGAAGACAGCGGAGAGGAGGGGATGCGAGGTGAAACCTCCGCGGACGGAGGAGGAGTCACATGGAGCTGCTCCTCTGCGTTAGACGTGTCGATGGACGTGACAGTCGGTGCGGAGTTAGACGTAGCGTCCACGTGGTTCTCGTTAGACGCGTTGGTCTCGTTGCGCGCGATGGCAGCGCCAACAGCACTGCCAACGGCGGCGACCAGTTGTTGGCACTCAGGCCGGTGGGCGGCCCAGACCGCCTTCTGGCACTCGCGGTCGCAGAAGTACACTTCGCGACACGCACCGCAGCGGTTCTTCACGCCAGTGGCGCCGCATGCGCGGCACACCTTGCGCGGCGTGGGTTGTTGGGAAGAGGCGTTTAAATCTTCATGGTTGTTGGTGTTGGTGGGGCGTTGCAGTTTTATATCAGGGGGCATCGAGTGTTGGCGGGGTTGCTCGCTTGTTGGCGTGTGAGGGCTGTTGGAATTCGCCCACGTTGGCGCAACCGTCTCCTCACTGCTGACGGTTTAGATAGACGCCCACGCTGCGTGGGCCACGCAGGCACGCAACACAGCATGATGCTGCGACCTTCTGGTTACACGCAGGCTTCTAGAAGTTGGCCAATAGGGTTGGAAGATCGTGGTTTCGCAGGCTGTCGACGTGGTCTGCGACACTCGGTTCACAACCAGAACAAGGCGTTTGACCTTCCACAGCTCTCAATAGAAGCCCTTCCAATGGGATTCTTTCTTTTCGCATACAACGCAGAAGAGTGATGGTCCTTTCCAGCCCACAAACCGACAACAACACCTTGAAGAACGTTCTTGTGGGCCATTACCGGTATCTCATAGCAAAACCGATCCAACACCGGTAATCTGTTAGTTTCGTTCCACGTTGCCTCCGTTCAAAACCCCTCCTTCCACGCGCCGGACAGTTTTCGCCATAGCGCACGATGGCCACCAGCGGCACGAATGACAGCGCTAAGCTCAGCTCGCTCTTCGGTAAGAAGAAGAAGGGCGGGATCAAGTCTATGAACGCCAACGTCATCGCCAAGGAGAATGTTCCGGTGTCGGCGGCTTCGGCCCCTGGAACTGTTCCCGTCACCGTTCCGGCGTCCTCGGCATCCACTGCCAACTCTTCGTCCTCCTCCATTAAGCCCAAGCCGCAGTCGAGCCCGCCCCGCAAACCGCAGGCTGCGCCCCCCACCAAGGCCGTCGCGGACCTAAACCTCGGTGACAAGAAGGACGCTGAGGAGAAGCGCGAGTTCCAGTGGGCCAAGCAGCCCAAGAAGTACAAGTCGACCGAACCCGACAGCGTCGCGCGCTCGTGGGCCGAGCAGGAGGAGCGCAACAAAGTCAGCAAGCGCATCAACATCCAGAGCGAGCGAGCGTTCCCGACGCTGGGCGCCGACGCCGCGCAGGTCCAGCTGAGCACCATGAAGGCCCCGCAGGCCAAGGCCGTGGCCACCAAGAACGTCTGGGCCTCGCTCCACGACGACGACGAATAGGATCAAGTCCCCTGCTCCCCATGGCCCGAACCAGAGTTACTTACCGGAAATATAGTCCACACACTGAACAAACTATAATACGTGTTGAGGTCTAAAGCGCGTCAGTTTGCACCCAGTCAAAGGCACAGCCCAAGTACGACGAGTAGCCGGGCGGGTGTGCGTCTGGGAGCGGTGCGTTGTTGTGGTAGATGAGATCAAAGCCGCCGATGTGGCGCTCTTTCCCCGAGCGCTTGTTCTCTACATCAACGACATCGAGCGCGTGCTGCACGACGCTGCGCTTGAGCGCATAGTCCTGCGCCGAGTCGCCCGTGAGCGACGGCGACGCGTTGACCTCCAGCAGCCAGGGCTTGAGCGCGCTGTCGATGAGCACGTCGTAGCCGTAGAGCTCAAAGCAGTGGCGGTCCTGGATGATGGTTTGCTGCACGGCCTGCAGCGAGCGCGTGATGAGCTGCTGGATGGACGAAAAGAGCGCGTCGACGCGCGCGACGCCGTGCTTGCTCATGAGAAACAGCTTGAGGTGCTGCAGCAGCCACTTACACCCGAGCGAGCTGTCGTAGTCGTCCGCGGTCTTTTGCACCGACGCGTTCGTGAGGTGCATGTCTACATACGAGAGGTCTAGTCGTCAGGTACCGACAGGAGGACGAACTGGCTGTAGGGTGCACGTACAGAGGTTGTCGATGTCGTTCTTGTGGGCTGAGTACCGCGCGTTCGAGAAGCGGCCAAAGCCCGCGCGGTGGAGCCAGAACGTGAGCGGCGAGAACGATGTCACGAGAACATACAGCCGCAAGTCAAACTTCTTGCCGCCGATGATGTACGGATCCTCAATGTACTTTTGCACAATGTACGTGTCGGCGGTCTTGGCCTGTACGCCGCCCTCGCTCTTCCACGTGTGGTCGCGCTTCCATTCGCTAATGTCGCTGAGCTTGTCAAACAGGAAAATGCCTTTGCCTTGCGCCTTGCCGATGGGCTTCATGATCCAGCGGCCGCCAGCGCCGTGGCGCTTGAACTCTTCGAGGAACATGCCGTACTCGGCCGGCAGCACGAACGTCGCGGCCCAAAAGTCGTACTGCTCGCTCTCGATACGCGCACCGGCGTCGGCGCTGCGCGCGAGCTGCTTCTTCATGCGCTTGAGGTTTTTGACCAAGAGGTCCTTGCGCGTGAGCTCGTAGTGGTTCTGGAAGTGGTTGATGCGCTGGTGGTCTTGCAAGGGAGTAAACGCGTCGAGGTGCTCACGCACCCACGCGACGTCGGCCCAGTGCAAGTCCCAGTCGTACTCGGCGTCGGTCTCGAGCCAGTGGTCGCCCTGGCGTTGCAGCACGTCCAGCACAGTGTTACGCAGCGAAGAGCGGAACGTGACAACGCGCCGGGGCGCTAGTGGCGCCACGCGGCCCCCATGTATGCCGTTCGTTCCTTGCATCCGTCTTGTGCGGGGAGATCTTCGAGAGGCACTTTCACTCACTTAATGTGGACCACACTGTTTCATTTTTAAAGTGGTGCACCTGGTGTCCGTGGAAAAAATGGCTACGGTGCGACACGCTTGCGCTGGTCGTGCCGCTCAACTGGACAGGAGCTCAGCGGAAGAAACTTCAGTTCGGCCTCCGGAAATGGCTTCTCTTCCGCCCAACAGCGGCACGGTCCGTTCAGACAAAGCCAGGTTTTAGTATGCGCCGTTTGGGGGCGATCCTGAAGCGGCGTCTATGCACGAGCGCACGTATGAAAGGGGAGATCTGAGACACCGACTTGACAGTTCGACGAGCAAATGTTCGCGTTCTGTATTATTGAGACAGGAGGTGAAAGGACGGCACAGAAAGCACGCGGCGGAGATGAAGAGGGCGGTGGTGGGGAACGGCGGTCAGCGGAGGCAGGTGGTTTTCCCGGTTCAAGGAAAGCCGCCACGAAAAGCCTCGCGAGCGTTGGGTTCTTTTTCCTCTCTCTCTCTCTCCTCCTGAACCTCCCAGTCTTCTTGCTCTTCGTCTCGTCTCGATCAGTGGATGAGTGGTGACATGCGGTCTGTCGGGTACGGCGGCGTGGGCGTCTAACGGGTTCACTATATTGGTACACGCAATGGGGCAAAGATGCCAGACCGGGGGAGAGGCCGAAACAGTTTAGGCCAAGTCGGCGGCCTCTTTGTCCTTGGGGGCCGGCGCCTTGGAGCCCGCCTTGAACTTGGCGAGGAGGTCGGGGATCTGCGCAACTGCGTTGATAATGAAGAAGACACTGCCGATGGTGTAGTAGCTGATGCCGAGGTTCATGTAGTGGGTCGCGAGCACGGTGTCCTCCTGCGCGATGTAGCGCGGGAGGTAGAACCAGCTGCCCAGGATGAAAAACACGGCGCCCAAGAAGCACGCGGCCGCGACGACGGCGCCCCAGCACAGTAGGTTGCTCAGCTGCACGCCCTTGGTCTTGCGGTCGGCGTGCGTGATCGTGATGAAGACGAGGTCCACGAACGAGCCGACGCAGAAGAGCACACAGCCGAGGATGAACGACCAGCAGCCGAGGCTGGCCGAGATCACGTAGTAGTCGGGCAGGAAGAAGACGGCGCCGAGCATGAAGATGCCGGCGGCGGCGCAGTAGAGCGCGGCGTTGTACGCCTTGACGACGCGCACAAACTGCGTGCCGGTGGTGTTGGCGCGGATGGCGTCGATGAAGTCGCCGTGCGTGCCCAAGAGGAACGCGATGCAGCCGAAGAAGAAGGTCCACGAGCCCACGACGGCGCCCTGGCCGTCCCACAGCGTGGCGTACTTGGGGAAGAAGAGGATCGAGCCGATGAGGAAGAGCACCGAGCCCACAAAGTACGACGCGACCTTGCCGATCTGGAACCAGCGGTCGAAGCAGCCGAGCTCGTGGACGACCGTGGCGGCGTGGTGCCCCGGCGTGACCTGCTGGGTGTACGTGAGCGGCGAAGCGGACATGGCGGCGGAGGAGCGAAAGGAGGCGGACGGGATGAGAGGGCGGATCGATGCGGCGGCTTGGAGCGCTTTTGCGAAATGGCAGCTCAACGAGCGGAGAACCGACTTGGCGTGTCGCTCCTCTGTGTCGGAGGAGACAGCAGTGGAGCCGCGCGCCAGCAATGGGTGGGTCTCGTGCATACAAAACGGAGAGTGGAGCCCGACGGCAGGGAGCGGAACAATCCACACACCCACAAGAGAGCGGAGAGAGCGGGAACAGCTGGATTCGCGAATAAACCTCGCGGGATCCAAGTTAAAACCTCGTAAAATCCGCGATGCGGCCAGGCTGGCAGGGAAGCGCGCAAAAAAGGAGGAAGTTGTGTTGGGGGAAGTGACTGCTGCTCCAGAGACGCAGGATTCCACTGGCTGGACTCCAGCTTCTCCAGCCTGGAGAACAGTTCTCGGCCACTCAAGGCGAACTGAAGGGGGGACGATGCGACGAAGGGCCGGCGTGTTCAGTTGTGGGCTGATCCCAACTCTGCACTAGACAGCACGTCTCCACCTCCCCTCTGAGGGCCCTCAATCCTCAATCCACCCTCCTCCTTTCCGACTTGGCCCCTCGGTCTCGTATGTGGTATTTTTTTCGACCATCCACACATTGTGTGTGAATGGTCGGAAAAGATGGTGGGAAACTGATCGATGCACTTCAGAATTCTGAATTCTGAAGTGCATCGATCAATTTTCCGCACCATTTTGTTTCCAGAACTGGCAAACCGGTGCCGGTGAGAACGGTCATCACGCGGGACGTTCTATCTACACCAGCCAGTGTAAAAGGGTTCCGAACTGGAACAAAAAACAAGTGAACACAAGGCAGGTTTCTCGATTCTGTGATTTGCACTTCGCGAACCGCAGAATCGATGCGGAGCCAAAACGCGTGTCATCGAACCGCCCCGTTTCTGATCTTCATTGTGCGGGTAGCCAGGCTCGTTCACGTGCACAGCCGAGACGGGATTTCCCGCCGAATGATGCCCCCACGCCAGAGAGCAGTTTTGATTGGTCAATCTGATGTGTGCCGGCCAATCGAATCCGACGCAGGAATGAGCTCTGGGTCGAATTTAACAAACTCTCTGAAGCGTGAACCGTGGGCCACTTCAGGTTTTGGGTTTGATTTTGGGTTTGGCTCTCAAGTGGCTTCACCTCGGCCCAAAGTTATCGCATGGCTTCATTTCCTCCAGATCACTTTCATACCGTCAAGTTATTATACCAGAACATTCTGCCGCGAAGAAAGCTGTTCCCCTCATGCGTTCGAGATCGTCACCTCCACTTGGTGCAAATGTTCCAAAAATCTGTTCCGGTTTTCAGATTGATCTTCTGGTTGGATTGTCGAGACCTGTGTGTTTTTGTGTGATCTCGAATGTCTCGAACCGACCATAGCTCGCATAACGATACGCATGCGACGGAGAACCCGATATGTATCCCAACACAGAGGACGCTAAATAGCCCAGTCTATTGTACGCTAGACATTGGGGGCACGTTGGAGGAAGGCGCAAGCGCATCTGCATGCAAGATAAGGAAATGGGTACAGTACAAGTGTATTTGATGCTCATCAGCGATGATTGCGGTTGGTTCAGTGAAGCGCTCCAAGTCCCGGAACGTTGAGCCCATGAGATGAGGCTCCGATCTCATCTCTCTTCCGTTATTCATATTTTTTGGAACATTTCTTCCTGGTTGACGCTCTCGATGTTCCACAGGTACAGTAGCTCCGTCTGCACCCTTGTCTTGAATTGACCATCACTCTGCAGGGATGAAGCCATCGCTGAGAGCAACAAAACAAAATTGTTCTCCACGTTCACAGTCAGAACCATTCCACCCGCAGCTCGATTCTTGTGGTGCAACCGTTTGGCTCTGGATCGCTGGACCCTCCGGACCTCCCAACCAGGTTTGTCATCGCCACGAGATTCGGCAGCGCTGACGGCGAGTCGCTGCCGCGGGTACCGGAGCCTCCGTGGCCCTCGTCGTAGACCGCGACGGCGTCGTCTTGGCTCCAGTGGCGCCACTGCGCGGCGTCTACGCCCACGTACACGACAGACACGCCAATCGCAACCCTAGCAGCTCACGGGTTTGTCCGAACCCACGTAACAAGACCACGACGATGTTCCCATACCGGGCGCTGGGCGAGGCCGTGACGGTGCAACGGAGCACCCGCGAGTGCGTTTCTTAAGTCACCGCGTGAGGCTCTGGTCTCGATCGTAGATCGACTGTGTTCTTGAAAAGTCGTTTTGCTGCAGCGTCGGAGCAGCACCTGGCTTGGCTCAGCCGCACTGCAGCAAGTCCCACCAATCGAGGTCTTTCGTGCTCATCACGAGTAGAAGCTCGAGCTCATTCCAATCGATTGAAATGTCGGCCATGGCGCTCGTCAGTTTGTACGGCAGCATCACACAGCGCTTTGTGAGCTTGGATTCGTACACACCGATGAGATGTCCTCCGAAAACGCGCAGTTGCAGGTACGTCAACGGGTCGGTCATCACGCCGAGGTTCATGAGGTAGATCGATGCCTCGGTGTCCCGTGTACGGTTGTCCACCGAGTGCAGGTCCCGCTCGCCGTTTTCACCGGTCCCCGCGACCGCCGGCTTTGCGCGTACGCGCATGTGATGCAACAGCGTCCCCCCACCACGACCTGTCGGACGCGGGAAAGGGAACGCGTGAAACAGCGAACGCATTGGTTGCTCTTCGTCGGTTCGCGTTGGTGCGATCCTCTTCTGAGATTCCGATCCTCCTGGTTTGCGCAGAAACGTCCCGTGCCAACTCACGACAAGCGAGCTGCTTCGCCACAGCATGCCTGCCCCATAGGGCACAAGCGTTCGCGTTACCAGCAAAAGCTGATACTTGAATACTGCCGGGAGCAGCCGGTTCCCCAATCGGATGATCACGACGAGGCCGACGTGGAGAAGAAGGGAGGCTGCGAGGCACTTGTAGTCGATCTCAGTCCCGAATAGCAGTCTGTAGATGAAGCCGTGCGTTGAATCGAAGCGAGCGCTGTACCAGCGATGACGCGTCGCGCTTGGAACAACCTCTTCCACTTCCCATACTCGGCTATTGCGAAACGAAATGAATCGCAGCTGTGCCAACACAGTGACACTCGCCACGAAACTCACCACGAACTCAGGAACGCCGAGGACGCCGTGCAGTGGCGACCAAACGCACTGCGTGGAAACCCAATGAAGGGCGTGGCACGCGAGGGCCAAGACCCACACGCTGCGCATCGACACGGCGCAGACACGCAGCAGCTCCTCAAAGTCGAGGCTGATCACGCCCATGAGCGATATGAACTGTTGGCCCATCAGTTCATACACGGCCGGGGCGTCAATGAGGTGGGCCGCCACGTAGCACAGGATGGGGATGATCGAGCCGTAAATCATGACTTGGCTGGGTACGAGGAACACCGTGCGGACCGTTGTGATGAGTCGTCCGACCAAGCCGCTCTTGATCATCCGGGTCTCACTGGAACGAGCCACATAGCACCCGACGAGGAGGAATAGGAGCCGTGCCCATGCGTAGAGTTGGCCGAACCCGCGGATCGTGGCGCTGACGCCATACCAGTTCGGGGCATTCGTAACAAGCGTCGCGGCTTCGTAGCGGTAGTCATCGACCGCGATGGTCACGCAGCGCGCGGGGTCACCGTACTCACACTCACGAATGCGAGCAATCGTGACAACATCGTAGAACTTGACCCCTTGAAACGTGAGCCCTTGGCGCAAGAGGTCGTCCATGCCTTCGAGCAGCACGAAATCGATTGTTGCGTTGGCGTACGCCTTCCGCAGTCTCCGCATCCGCGCGGTGACGTGGGTCCATACCGTGTGGGAGTCGTCACAGAGCGCATTCTTCGTTCGCGAGCACAGCCGCGCAAAATTGGCCCACGCTTCGCCGCACACGTACGGACGAGGCGACGTGAACCCGCAGATCGCACTGGCTTCGAAGGCTCGCATGTCGTAGTAAATCGCCTGGGCCGTGCGGCGATTCGGTCGGAAGAAGAACCACGGAAAAGCATAGTGGTGGACGCGGTCAAAGTACGCGTACTCCATGCGCAGCGAGATGTGCCCTGGTCGCACGAGTGTCGACGGTCGAATGCCCGGATACGTCTTCACGGCCTCCACCGTGGCGTCCAGCATCTCGAACACGGACCGGACCGGAAGACCGCCCTGTTCGTCACACGTTTCGTCATACAGCACGCACGCGGGCCAGGCCTTGATCTGGAAGCGGTGCGCGAGCGCCCGCATCACCGCGGACGTCGTGTCGTACTTGAACGGCCAGTAGCGAATGGGTCCCGCGGTGGTCTGATTCGCGAAGAGCTCGGGCACGACCGGGTATGCGTACGGCCCAAAGAACACGAGCTGGTCCGGCTCGTGGAAGCCGTAGTGATTCGCGAGCCCGCGCACGCCGAGCCCCGTGCGGAGCACGTCCGAGAGCATGAGGAGGTACGACAGAACCGAGATCGCGCAGTGCAACCACGAGAACGGCTGCGCGCGCTCGAGATCCGAGTGGCGCATGCGCTTGGTGCGGTCGAGCAGTCGGTGGAGCGTCGTGCGGCGCTGGAGACGCCCGAGCGGCTTGCCGTCGGCGTCGACGGCGACGCCCGTGCGCGCTGCCGCCGAGACGTTTTCCGCGGCGTCCATGGGTGCTTGCTGCCGTGAAGGATGGTACCGTACACGACGCTTGTGCGCACACACCGACAATGACGGGGAGAGGAAGGACGGAAGACGACAGAGACGTTGAGCGAACGAAGGAGAACAGGAGTGCAACCATACGTGACTGGAAGTGACTGGAAGCGACAGTGCACTGGAACGGGTAAACTTAGACCGTACCGGCGGGCTAAGAATGAACCAAAGGCGTATAATATTGGATGGCGCCGTCCCTTCGCGCCATCCAAGGCGGCGAAAGCCATTCACGCGAGGGTATGGAGAGGAGTGACGGTGCGCAAACAGCCACACCGCTGAAACGAGCGAAGGATCGGTGGACGAGGCCCTGTATTTATACCTCGCCTTGGGTTTGGAGAAACTCGGCCGGTTGCTCATGCAGCACGAACAAGTTGCTCGTCAGAACCTGAGAGCATGAGCGTGTGTACGCATCCGCCGGTGAACACAAGAGGCCCCTCTATCCAAGACGTGCGCATTGCGACGTTGGACACCTCGAGCGAGTCGCTTGTGCTGCCCGCGCCTCGCCGCGTTCGACGTGCGAGCGCCGGGAGGAACCTTTCGTTGCTGGTTCGTGACCAGCGCGTCACAGCAGCGGATGTAGAGGCCGCGCAACCCTTCACGTGGACACGATGCGTGGTGTCGCTGTTTTCGTATGCGCTGCTGCTATCAGACGTCGTGCGTTCCGGATTTGGCATCCGGCAAACGACGTTGAAGCACTTCCCGCAGCCAGAACCCGACAGCATCCTCCACTTTGGGCCATTCGCGTACCGATTTCTTCATCTGCCCGTCGCGACCGTGTCGATGCCCGAGGCGCCAACGACCAGTACCTGGACGTACAAGTTCGACACGACCTCTGTGAGCATGCGGTCCGTCGCGCAACAACTGGCCGCGCCACAGTGGCCGCCATGCATATTCTACCACGGTCATTGCGAGAGTGGGAGCTCGCTATCGGCGCGGACGGTCTTTGGCATGGTGGACTCGCTCATCAGCGCTGTTTCGACCCACAATAGTGGCAGGAGCGCGCCAGGACACATCACCGTGCGTGCCGAATACGACTGGATCGACCGAATACACCACTTTGCGCTGCCGTGGTTCTTCCAACGAACCGTCAAGCGCACGACGCAAGCGATCCACTATCGTCTGAACAGCGAGACAGCTCCGCTGTCAATGTGTGGTCGACCATCAAAAGTACGGCCCTACGCGTGTGAAGACGCGTGGACAAAGTACCGCCGCTTTTGTGACCCGTCCGTCAACCCGTACTGCGCAGACGTAACCGAGACGATCTGGTCCCACATCGAGAGCCGCATGGCGCGTTTGCTCGCGTCGTACGCCAACCACTCGGTCGAGTTTGTTCTCATCGAAGGTGCCGACGACCACACTCGCCCAGGGCTGACGTTCCAAGGACGGAAGCTTGTCGACGTGGTCACGTTGGCGCGCGTGTTGGACTGTCGGTCCTCGTCCAGCCCTTGTCGAACCGTTGCGGTGGAAGATTATCGATACGAGGCGGCAAAGATGACCATCAACGCAGCCGACTGGTTCGGGATCATCGCGCTCATTCGCTGTGTTGGGCAGTGCTACGCATGGATCCGACTCACCTCGCTTGGCGTTGGTACGTATTGTGCGCTCCGAGCCAGCCAAGGTGGCAAATCATCGCCTTGGGGACTCGTCATTGCCACGCTCCGAACGGTCTTCATTATCCCCAGTCAAGTCGTCATCTACGGCTCGGTCTTCCCAATTCTCTGTTATGTGTCCGCTCACCTGATCGACTCCTGTGCCGTGTACGAGCTCGTGGCGCTCCACTTCAACTCGACATTCGGGTATTTTCACTTTGACCTCGAGACCTTCGTGACGCTGTGCGCTGTATCAATGCGCAGCCTTTGGACGCTCGCTCTTGTTTGTCACATCATCGTCGCTGCCTACTCGCGACGCTCGTGGTCGCCGACCTACGGTGTACCCGGCATTCCAGAATTCTCCATCACGTTTGTCGCAAGCCTCACGATTTTCGCGCAAGTTCGCTCCACAGCCTGGCGAAGCACACGCCTCCGTCAAGTGTATGAAGTGGTGCGAAGCGCTCGGCGCCACCAATGGCAAACCATGAGCTATGCGACACCACGCAGGGTGCTCAATCGATTGTTTTTCGGTTCGACGATTGACATGCAGTGCCTGGTCGCCTCCTTTCTGGTGTTCCTCGGCCTCTTGGCGCTCTCGTGGCTCGCCAGTGTGCTCTTCTCGCGGCTCGTGAGCTATCGAATGACGTTGTTCTCGCGGACGCTCGTGCCCTATTCCGCGGGCTTGCTCTGGATGACCAATGGACTCGTCGTGTGTTGGAATGGAGCATTCCTCATTCGGATCCCAGCACCGAGTGAGAAGCCGCTCCCTGGATCCAAGAGGCGGAGTGGCTCGAAGACAGCGTCTCTGGTGCGCATGCTCCCGTTTCGCAGATTTAGCCGCATCCACCAGTTTGCCTGGAAACGCACGAGTGGCTCGACGGTCAAGCTCGCTATCACGGACACGGAAGCGTCGCTGCAGCTCCAGCAAGACATGCAAAGCGTCGTCCAACGCAGTCGAGAAGTCGAGGCCATGGTCTTCCTCGTGAACCTCGCGGTCATGACCGATCCCGTGACGTTCTGTCGCTTGCGTGCGCTGCGCGGGCGGCTCGTGGGTCTGTATCAGTGCCGGCTGACAGAGAAACGGTTCCTCCTGCCGCGCGCAGCAGGCGTTTGCGAGGCCGACATCCCGCTCGACTTTGCCGAGCTCGAGCTCGTGACGATGCTCAACTCGAAGCAACTGCTCTGGTGTGAGCTGCTATTGTGTGGATGAGAACCATGGCCCCGTGTACGTACTACGTACGGGGAATCCAGATCGATCGTCAAACGTGTGGCGCAAATGTGAGGAAAATATAGGGACCATGGCGACACGATCTCTGTCGTCAAAGGCCATCAGCGTTCTTGGGAAGGGCTGCTGAAGGCACGATGCGCGTCTCAGGGTCGTTTGTTGTCACTAAAACGAGAATCCAGATCTAATTGGGGATGCTTCAATTCAAATTCAATTGACGGGCCTTCCGTGCACAGGGCTAGGTTACGTTTGAACCAACAACGCTCCGTTGGCTGAAATATACTGTAGTGTTGCATTCCCCGAAATCCGCGCGAAACCGGGCACGAACATGGACGCCGAAAGGGAAACCGGGGCGCCGCGAATGGCGATTTGGCAAAGAAGAAGACTGTGTAGGAAGCCAGCGGCTGTGTCACTCGAAGCAAGATCGTCGACTCCATCGTCACGCGCTGTGTGCAGTGGCGTAACGTTCCTCGTTCGCGCTGGCGACCGCGGTGAAGCCCGGTCAGCTACCCGCACGAGAGCAACTCTGCCCACGGGAGATGCTTCGAGTTGACGACCTCAAGCAGCTCCAGCTCACTCCAGTCGATGGGGATATCCGCTTCGGATTTGATCAGCATATGCGGCAGGAGGATGCGGCGCCCCGTGCGTTTAGACGCGAAGATCCCGATTTGTTGCCCACGCAACACGCGCAAGTTCAAGAACGTGATGGGGTCGGTCATCGCC
>JAADXJ010000147.1:0-39486 GCA_023337735.1 Pythium biforme | reverse complement strand
CCCCGCGACCTGGAGTGCATACGCGCAATCGAAACGCTGTCAGTATGCCTCATCCTTGTCAGCATGTTCTCCGTCGCCGTGGGTTATGGCCTTGCGATGTGCTGTGGCACGTTCACGTTCGCCGCCGTAATGGGGCCCGTGTGGGCGAGAGAGCGGAAATCGAAGAATGTGATCCTCGGAGCGAGAATCCCCACGTTCCATCCCGCCTGTCGCTAGCGACGACGCTGGCGCGGGACAGTAATCCGTTGGCGTTAGAGAAATCGTTGTACACGAGTCGGAGCCTTGAACAACACTCGGGAAATTGGTATGGCCTGCTGTAGGACTAATCTTGCCGCATACTGTAGTTCGATTCTCCGCACGTAACATCCTCTTTCTTCATCATCATCATCATCTTGCTGCATCTCCCTTCGGATAACAAACTTCTCGGGGATGTCGAGATGCGGCGTGAAGTACCACAAATCGATCGGATCACTGCTTGGGCAAGGAGGAGTCCTCCCCGGAATGTTCGTGCTCGGTGCCTCCACAAGTGGAGGCGCTGTATTAGCAGACGGGCGTCGAGCTGAAGAACTTGATGCGAGTCGTCATCTTGTTGGCTGAACTCAACACTCAATCCCCAGGAACTTCACGCGCTTATGCCGCAACAGAGAGCGGAGGCCTGGCACGTGGGCGGGTGGTCGTCCGCGATGGTGAGTCAGCACCGTACACTTTGGCAGCTTGAGTCCAGCTCCAGACCCACCACAGTACACTTGAGGCTCAAGTCTTGAGCCAGTTGCAGCTGGTCCAGCGCTGCTGTGCCAAAAGCGTCGAGTCATCGGTGGTATACCCGTTGCACACTCCCGGATTCAATGTATTGGGGGTCAGTGGAAAACAAGCCCGAAAATCGCACACCGGGCTTTCTGTGGTCATGCTCGACGCCGTAGCACCAAGCTGGCCGCATCCGAGGCCTCGCGAACGAGCGCGCAAAACTGCTTGTCGCCCCCGCTGTCGTTGGAGAAGCGGTTGATCATAATGGGCGACGACAAGTGACCATGCACATGAGCGCGAGGCAGGTCTTGGCTTCGATAGCTGCTCGCCGAGAGCGATGAAGCAGACACAGCAGAGGCGCTCGCGGGCGCGTCGCTTGGCTCGCGGGGCTGGTTGCTTCGCCACGCGGTTGCTTCCGGTTGAGGGAGACGCTTGGCTGGTGCTGGTTGTTGGTGCGAGTTGTAACCAGCACAGAGAACGCAATTGGAGAGCATGTGGATCGGGCACTTGGCGTCCTGTGGGAGTCGATTCACATTAAGCGATTCGACTTGAGGGAAACTGGTTCCTGAATTACTGATCGACGGTGCTGCTAGCGGGAGGCTGAAAGAGAGTGCAGGTCGCCACGACGAATCTCCTGCTGTCTTGATGCAGATGAAGCACCCGGGAAGCTGGTGTCGCTGGCATGCTTGTCGTGTATCTGGGAAGACAGGTGGTGAGCTTGAGGTCACAGAGGCGTTGAGAAGCAACGACGAGCTTGACTTCAAAGACGAAGGCATGCTCGATAGGGTGGTCGTGGGTTGCGGGTCGTTGGCAGCGCACAACACACACCCTTTGAGGCTGTGCTTTGCACACACTGACTGGGTGGTGGTGACGACAGACGTTGACTCCGTTCGAGCAAGCGATGGTGCCTCAGCCAAAACAGTCGATGACACAGGAGGCAATTGCCACGCTTGTGTTGCGATGAAGTCTCTCGGAACAGCCGATGCAGCTAGATACGTCGGTTGATACTGGTGGGGTTTCACAATTTCCCCATGGTCGGTTTTCCCCAACGATGGTAAAGACTCGGTTTTCCACAACGAGACTCCTTGGCTTGGTGCAGCTAAAAATCGCTTGGAGCCGGCCAGGAAAGAGACCGATGATCCGTAGAGCACGTTCGATTTCTCCGATATTGACTTGTCGCTCGCCGCATGGTCCAGGGTCGTATATGACGGTGCTGTTGGTGAAAAAACAGTTTCACTTGTCGATCGCGGGAGCTGGACGCGTTTCTGAGGAGAAGATGCGTTGGAAGAAGAGTGCGTGTTGTGAGTGTGCTCGTCGGGTGCCTTCTTGTGGATTGAACCGGGAGCAGCTTGTGGTTTAAGAGTCTCGTCTTGCACATCGGCCAGATCTTCCTTTCGTAGGTGGGAGTATTTGTCGATGAGAGATCGGTACGACCGTACCCGCTGCTTCTGCCCCCTCTCGTTGACGATGTGTGACGTATTTAAGTGAGCGTGCTGGTTCTTGTTCGTTCGACAGGACGTCTTCATCGTTAATCGCTTGCCGTGATAATCTGGGTCAAGGCGTTGTGGCATTGTCTTTGCTGCCTCCTCCATGCTTTGGTTGTTGCTCTTCAGAATGTTGATGACTGGCTCACTGCGAGGTGAGTTCGCGTGTGTCGCTGGCCATCTGTGGTCCTCTGTCGGCTCATGACTGCTGTTTTCCACTTCCTTGACTCGCACCTCAAGCGCGCGTATTCTCTTGAGGTCTTCTTCTCGCCACTTCGCAAACACTTCGTTGTCGCGTTGCACTCGCTTCAACTCATCTTCTTTCACTTGTAACTTGGTTGCGAAATCGCGCTGAAGCGCTTCATGTTCCTTTATCCGGGTCTCGTGGCGTCGACGCTGCTCGCTGGACAACCGCTCGCGCAGAGATTTGATTTGAGCTTTGGCAGCGAGCAGCTCCGAGCTTCCGCTGAACGATTCATTCACGCGTACAACCTGCATCACAGAGCGTGCACGGTCTGCGAACTGCAGAGTGCGAATGGTCTCTTCGCTCGCTTTCTGAGATGGGCTGACGGTTGCAATCAGGAACGCCAGTGCATTTCCGCCGAACGAGTCTTGGAGTAGCCGTGTCAATGTGGAATCGCGATAAGGGATGTGGCGCCGTCCCGTTTCAGCGAGAGCCGCGATGCAATTGCCCAATGCAGATAAACTGGTGTTGATGTTCTTGAGTTCGGCGGCGTGGTGGTCCTCCATTTCAACGTCAGTGTTCCATTTCTCGGAGCCTGCGAGATCAACTAGATTTAGCCGAGACGTTCTGATGCGCTTGTTGCCACTTGGGAGAGGCGTTTCGATCGACAGGTTGATCTGAACGATAGCATGGCTGCGGCTACTGGATGCATTCTGCTCAGTTTCGCGCACAGTCCTATTCACGCGGCCCCTTCGGACGAGCTGGATTGCCTCCGCGAACGTCGACACGAGTTCACTAGAGAGACCTTGAAGAACCACACTAGTCCCACCATCGATCGTGGGCTGCTCGCGTAGCACGAGGGGCTTCTGGCGCTTGCGATCCGTCAAAAGGTCAAAAACGCGGTCATTGTAGATCTGCATGAAACTGCACGAAAACTGGATCCGCGTGTTGCTTTTGTTAGTCGCACACGATTCACTGCACAACGTCCACATCGTTCGAGGGATGAGACCCCATCCGCTGGGTGTACAGCTTGTGGCACCATCATCATCTTGAACGCCAGCTGAAAGTGGAGCGTCCATGTCATCCCCAAACATGGTGAACGTTTTCCCAGTGCCGGTTTGTCCATATGCGAAAATGGTGGCATTCATTCCTTCCAATGCGGCTTGAACACCAGGATCCACCGCTTCGTATATGTCCTCTTGATTCGACTGGTCCGTGAAAACCCGGTCAACAATGCTTTCAGTGACGGCTCCTGCTTGTGTGGATTGGACGCACAAGCTATTCGCTGCTTCATCTGGAATCAAGGCACCGCCGTCGTGTTCCCCGCGACTGAGTGGTCGAATACGAACGTACACTTGAATTCTGTTTGGATGCGCAAACGGCAACAGGCGCGTCGCACGAGTTGAGCTGGGTGTCGATAACGCTGACCGCGCGGTCGGTGGAAGGCTTTTACTTGGTGTTTCGGGTTTGCTGGCATCCGGTATGGCGTCAGGTGTAGTCGTCTCAAAGAGTTCTTCAGCAGTTGAACTCGACTGACGGCCGTCGGCCGGTGCATCACAATCTTCGTCATCCTTTGGTGAATTCATGCTGGCAGGATCGCTCATTTTATCCTGGTCATGCAGATCGTCTCGGTCGTTCTGTTGATCTTGTCCTTCGTTGTCATCCGCGTCGTCACCGTCGCTTTCATATGAACTGCCGTTGCCATCGTCTGAAGAATCGCTCTGAATCTCTGATGTTGTTGACGGCCAGCTCGCTCGTTCATCTGGTGTGTTGCCTCTGTGCAGTTGCTCTGATGGCGGTCGAGTTCCTTGTTCTGACTCGGCAAACAGATCCCACTCCTCGCAGCGTCGCGCATCTTCGTCATTCGTTGAGACTGTCTCTGCAGATGACGCTGCGGACGACGGCGGGCTGGGCGATACAACTGCTGCATCCGAGCCGCGGAAGCCACATCTGGCCGATGCCTCGCGTGGATGCGGCGAAACGGTATCGTCCATATCTCTTCAGTGCATGTCTTCCTCTAACCTTCGCCTAGCAACGGGGATAGCGCGTGCATCATATCGATCCACATGCAACGGCAGGTGCCGTGCTTGAATAGTGCCTAAAAATAAAGATGAGTTCGGTTCAGCCCCATACTCAGTGATGAAAGAATGGGTGTCGATCACCACACTCTATTTGTCATACGCTGGGCGCAACGATGGCTTGCCGCCACCAGCTCTAACTTGCCATGTTCACTTCAGACCTAATACAAACCAACAACAACATCAGCTCCCCGATTCCTGCGTATGTACTCCAAATGAACGTACCAATTCTGGATACACTTCGGCGACGAGCTCATCGAAATCTGAATCACGAGTGACGCGTAATAGCTCATCCGACAGTGTCGAGAAGTCGAACTCATCTGGGGTGAGATCGAGAACTCGGTTTCGTCGAAATCGCGACTCAGTGAACACTCCTTCTTCACCATACGTTGTGGGAGCAGAACGCGCGCGGGACGAAGTTCGCGTTGGGCGGGCACTGCTTGGACTCATGAATGCATCATCCGCTTCGACCTCTGTGTTAGCAGCCCGACGAGAGCTGCGTCTACTCGGTGTTAGATCATGTTCTTCGGCTTCAAGACGACGTCGCTTTCGAGGCGTCTCGTCGAGCCCACTGGGTTTTAACGTTGTGTCATCGGTGTTCGATGAACGACGACTTGACCGTCGCACATCGATTTCTTCGTCCTCGTCGTCTTCGGTCGTACGAGAGCGGCTATTCGTTTTTCCAGTTCGAGCTGGCGCCGGAGTCTGTCGTTTGGGGACGTCTTCCATGACCTCGTCCGTATACTCGTGGAAGATTTCCTTCATCAAAGGCGTCGGACGCTTCTTGAGAATCATTTCCATCGAAAGTTCCATCTTTTTGATGGAGCAAAGGTTCAGCATTCGCTTCTTTTGTCGATCGCGCTGGCGAGCCATCTCGACGATCATACGTCCTCGCTCCAAGATGTGTCTCAGCTCGTGCAAGTGGGCGAGGATTTCGCCTGTGAACCACGCTTGCCTCTTCTCATCGTACGCAACGTCAGCCGGCGGGTGCGTGGGGCAGAAGAACTTCCACTCGGCCTTGTTCGATCGACTCACGTAGTACTTCTTCTGCGCTCCGCATGTCGGATGGAAACGCTTCGAACAGTTACCGCAACCGGCAAGATTGCGCTGCACAATACAAATTGGACAAGATCCGCTGGTTAGCGTGCATTAAAACAAACGTTGGAAAACCCGAAGCCACGTACCCCACGAGTTTGACAGATATCACATCGTCCATGCGTTTCGGTTGCAAGTTGCGGCTGTGCCGCACATAGCATGTGATGCCGCTTGAAGATCTTCGCCTTCGTCATTTTGGCGCACAGCACGTGTATCCACCGCTCGGATCCTGACCCATTGGCGGCCGGCTCGCTTGATTGAGGAACCGGTGAACCGTTTTGTGTCGGAGCCTTCACAGCAGCAGAAGCACTCGAGCCGATACTTGTCACGATCGACGACGTTGGTACTGTAGCACTGACGCACGGCATCATGTAGTCGCTTGCACGACCACACACGGTACAGCCCGTGGCCGACGTCTTCTTCCCTTGACCCACCAGCGTGCACCGCTCACAAATCCAGTTGCTGCGGAAAAGGTCTGATACTTCGTCGATTTCGCTTAGGCAGCACGCCGCGTGGATGAAGATGTTGCAGTATTGGCACCGCATCATCAGTTGACGCTTGGTCAGTAGCGAATAGTCCTCGAGCTCTTTTGAAACGGGCGACGCATAGTCGAAACAAGCGGCACACAACTCGCGGTCCGTCCACTCCTCCATGCTTGTGGTGTCAGCTTCGATTGCTTGAACGGGGGCGCCTCGTGTGATAGATCCGTTTCGCAGAGGAACTGGTTGTAGCTTGCTCTGGGACATAAAGAAGGAGTCAATTCGAAATCGGCGTCGGTTCTTTCCTTGTGCCAAACGAAGTTCTGGTGTGTAGTCTTTAGGCAAATGCTTGCCGCAAAACATCTTGAACAGCAGACCGCTCCCACCGCCACTGTAGATGTACCCACTAATCGAGTTCAGCTGCACCGCCATCGGATAACCCTCGAACCATGCGCAAAGCGGATGGAACGATTCAGAGCAACCTGAGTGGCAGCACTGAATCGTGCGACCACACGCAACTCGGCAATAACGACATAGCCATCCGTGATGGATTGACGTCTTCTGGACAACGCGACTCGACACACCAGGATCCTGAGATTGCGGATCGATGAGCGCGTTCACTTCTGTGATCGTGTCGACAAATCGGGTCCGGTGAGCTGAATCGACCAGCTTGATATCGGATAACGTGAGGAGGTTCCCGATCCATACACCGGGGCACCACAGCGCACAGACGACGTGAACCCATTTCCCATCAATCGTTTTCTTGAAAGCACCGTCACGCAGAGGGCACAGTTGACAGTAGACTTCGGATGCTGCATCTCGGCCATCATCTTCGAGTCGGCATCGATCACAGTAGAACTCGTTGTTCGGGACATGCGGGATTCCGTAGCAACGCTGGTGGACGGCAAGGTCGCATCTATCGCAGAAGATAATCGGATTAGACTCTGGTGACTGGCCGTCAAAGCACACGACACAAGTTCCATCGTCCACTGGTTCTTCATCGTCTTCGTGCCCACGCTTGGAATCCTTCTCGTCTGCTTTCGCAGGCTCGTCATCGACAGGGACGGGCTTCCAAAATTCGCGGTACCCCACGAGTAGGCTTTTGCACAGCGCTTTCCAAAGTGCGAATTCCTTGAAGTACGTTTCAACCACGATGCGTTGTTTCACCATGGCCTCCTCGTCATAATCTTGCGCTTGGGTTCGGCGACATAGAGAGCGAACACGAAACCTGTTTTGCCTCATTTGCTCTCGAAGCTGCTCGACCAGCAGACTTAGTTCTGGTGTAACCTCATCTCGTTCCACACCATCCATCGATGAAATGGAATCTTGCATCTCCCGCAGTGAAACCCACAGCTTGTCATCTCCCTCAAACTTTGGCTTCGAGTTTTCGAGCCCACCTCCGACGATTGTAGACACTGCATCGGGATGATATCGACTCCACACTTCCACGGCATTGTTGCTTGCGCCTGAGTCGTTTACGCGAAAGGCGTACTTGCAGCTCACAGAGTCGCCTTCCGTGTTCTTGAACTGCACGAGGACATCTCGAGCCTTCGTCCCAACTTCTTCATGGCCATTTTCAATCCCATTCGACTTTTTGTGCTCGTTCACATGTCGATCAGAGTGGGAGAGTTGTATCATCGGCTTGGCGAAAAGGTCATCCACGCAGCGCATTCGGCTTCCTCTCATCATGAAGTCGCAACGATGGATGATGCTGGTCATCGAAAGAGTCTCGTCTGCGTTGTCTTCTCGACCGAAAAGCACCGTGTCAGAGCACATGATGGAATCATGCGGTGAAGCCTTATTGCTGAAATCTCCCATGTCTTCAAGTCGAGCGCCGCACAAGTTTTTACACAGCGGTTCCATGCGCTTCTTCAACAGGATCTTGGTGCTGAAGAAGTTGTTGTTCAGTATCCTCCAAAAGTTTGTCGAGTCCAGCAGACTCCCCGCAGCTTGGCCTGGCCACGTCGCGAAAAGAACATCCGACAGGTCGAGAGCCACCGTGGCTGGTTCATCTTGAGTGAGGTCGACCATTTGTGGTTCTTGGCTGTGATACTGACGGTTGGGCGCGGCAGGGTTTTTCGCACGCTTAGCAGAATGGCGGGTCATTGTACAATTGTTCTTCATGTGCCCCATCATGAGGGTTTCACGGACTTGCTCGCCGCACTGTGGACACGGGCGCATAGACGGCGTGTTCTTACGATTTTTCGCTAGGGCGTTCTCGCCGCGGGTAGATGACTTGCCCACGTGACCTTGTCCGTACTCGATCACTGCCGGAGCAAGTCCAAGCTGCTCCATCTTCGCCCGTCGTATCCTCGTTTCTTCCTTCGCGAGCCAACCCACAAGACAGAGCACTTCATGGCGCTCAAGATGGTGCGGAGGCACTTTGGTGTCGCAGACTCGACATTTAGTCTTCACGCGCGGCTTCGACTCCAAAAAGTTGACGATGAGCGGCGATTTCTTCCACGATGTGTCGATCATCTCGTACTTGAACGTCGCGATGTCGCTCAGGTGGGTCTTGCAATGGTACACTTGCTGGTTCTCGTTGTTGTACCCAGTGAACACGGCGTCCGAAGGCACGCGCATTGCGCAAATCACGTGGAACGGCTTCGCGCATCGGCCGCTAATACACTGGATGCAGCCGCCTTTGAGACCACAAATGTGGCACTTAAGCGACTGGCGGCTTCGGTCGAGCACGCGGATGTCGAGCACTTCGTTCATCTCCCCCGAGAGGCTATGCGAGAGCTCCGGGATCCAGTTCATACACAGCACGTGGCACCAGACGCCCGCTTGGTTTGTGTGGCGCAGCGCGCCTCCTTCGCTGGGACACACGATGCAGTTGGGCTGCATCCTGGGCTGCTCGCCGGCCACGGGCTGTGCCGCCATATACTTGCACGGCTCACAGAGCCAGCTTGATCCGTCCGTGGGCACGGTCACACCGTAGCACTTGACGTGAACATCAATGTTGCAGCGCCCACACTGGATCAGCGCCGTGCCGCGATAGTCGACCTCTTCAAGACACACGCAGCACGTGGCGCCGGCTTGTTGTGGAGTGTGTTCGCGATGGCCGCCTTCTCCACCGACGCCGACGCCGTTAGCTCCGGGCTCGCTCGCGCTCATGCTTTGCGACAGGACGCGAGTGTCTGAGCGCTTGTACAGTCGCGACAGTAGTATAAACAAAAACGCCCGTTGGTCTGCGGTGACGGCACCAGATGAGTGCCGACTTGAACTGCGGTTTCCGACGCCAGCAAGAACAAGTTTGAACCGAGAAGACTGGCGTTCGATAGCCAACGAAGTCGAGTATCTGAATCTGCGGCTTCCTCCGAGAAAAAAGGGCCGACACGTGCCGCAAGCTTCGCGCGGAGCTGCGTCCTATTGGCGGCGCGTGTTCGTCGCCAAGGTTTCCCTTCACACGTCAAGTTACCCCGCCTGGGCCCACGAACCTCCAACGCTCGCGGGGCGGGGTTTTGCTCCGACCATCACTCTGGCGGATTAAAACAGATTTGTCTTCTATCTGTTTTATTCAGATCGGAACAGAAAGCTCGCCTAAGCTAGCCGCAGGTAAAGCAACCCACCCACTGTATTCTTGAAGTTCTGACCAATCAAATACCGACACCAACACTGAAACATCAACACGAAACTCAAACCGAACCGAAGGAACGATCGCCGTGCACATCAGTGCCCGCTAGCACAAGCGAGAATGCAGCACCCGATAGAAGACACCGGAAGGAGCCGCCGCGTGGGGACACGTGTTGTGGACAGCCAGTGGCTCTTCAACAACTTGTTCGTCGGCGTGTTGGTGGTCGACGCGCGACCAGCGGACGCCGTTGCGACCAACACAGTGCTCGGCGCGGTCCACATCCCACCGCTCGACCATGTTGACACTATGGACGCGCTCGATGCGCTTCTGCTGTCGCCGCACCGCGAGAAGTTCACGCCAGCCAAGCGGCTCCTCCGCGAAGTCGTGGTCGTCGGGGACCTGACGCCCCACAATCGTCGCTGGCAGATATATCTCCAGAAGCTGCTCGTGGACGAAGCCACGGTTGTGAGCGTCGCGACCATGGAAGAAGGCTTTGCGGTCTTCGCCTCGAAATATCCATTCTATACAACCGTGAACCAAGAAGCGCCGACGCCGGGCGTCTTATCGATCCGGCGCGTCACGTACCCGAGCGAGATCATCGATCGATTCCTGTACCTGGGCAACCTGTGGCACGCCAAGAACGAGCGCGTCATCCGCGACCTGGGCATCACGCATATCGTCAATGCGACACTGGATTTGGGCAACGTGTTTGAAGGCCGCGGTGTGCGGTACCACGAGGTCAAGCTTCCGGACGCAGACGACGCCGACATTGCGAGCCATTTCAACGCGACGTTTGTGTTTATGGTCGGCGTGTTTGCGATCCAACCGCCGAGCAAGCACTTCCGCGTGCTTGTGCACTGCACACAAGGCATCTCGCGGTCAGCGACGCTTGTGATCATGTATCTCATGCGCTCGAACCTGTGGTCGCTCGTGAGGGCTTTCAACCACACGCAACGGAACCGGCCCGTGATCATCCCCAACAACGGCTTCTTCCGCGCGCTCATGGCCGAGGAACGACGCCTGTTCAAAGGCAAGAACAGCCTCCGTGAGAGCGAGATCGACGCGCTGCTCCAGGGCCGCATCGAGGACCGAGACGCCACGCTCAATCCGATTCCCTGGAAGACCCGCCCAGCATCATTGACGCCATCGCGAAAGTAGTGACCGTCACAGTGAAGCCGTTTGCACTGATGTGATGGCGATATGTAAGAAAAGGACAGGCGCAGGTGGCATAAAAACAGTTATTGGAACCGTCATCCTCTTCACCCTCTCAATCCCTCACAAGGTTCCAACAATCAGCATAGACCACGAGATGCCGTGCGGGGCAACTTTGCGCAACCAATATCACCCACCGTCGTCGTGCTTGAGCCTTCGTTCGACCAACACCAACAAATACAGTAAAAAAAGCGTTCGTTGGTTTCGTCGACAGCCCCTTCACGCCCACACAACTCACTTCAACGTCAGAAAAAAAGACACATGACAGCCGTGTGTCACGCGCCGATTGCTCATCCCTCCGCGGCCAAGCACCACTCACGCCCAACATAAAGAGCGGCTCGAAGTGAACGAAGCTCCACCCGACAATGATGGCTCCAGGACCTCCCAAGCTTTTGTTCTCCAACAATGGATTCTTCCAACGGTCGGATGAGTGTGTTGGAAGTTCCAACTTGGACGGAAGAGACGATGCCCGTGGCGCAAGCGGATCCTTCGCGCGCGGCTGCGGCGCAGCCGCGGAGATTCCCTGACAGGGACCCTGTGCCAGCAACTCTCTTGCGAGAGAAAGATCGGCGCCGCCATTGGACTGCGATGGGTTGGAATCCAACGTGGATTGGACGGCATCGTGAGCCATACAGTTCTTCTCTGTGAATGTCGTTGGCGTTTGTTTGGCGCATGAAAAATAGAAAGTCATGAGTCGCGCTGTGGCTCCGGATCTTTTTGGTGCTTTGCACCGGCTTGATGGCAATTTCTACCAAATTCGATACTTCTTAGTCATCTGATATGGAAGTGATACCAGATAATAAGGTGTTAAACTGAGCTTCAAAAGGTATATTTGGTTCATGCGGGTGCGTGCCATATCATTTCTTACAGGTTCCTGCCCATTCGTCGTGTCCTTCAAGAGCCACTTCGGCCGTGGGACGCGACGCAGTTGTTTTCAGCCAATCCAGGTCGTCCACCCTCTGATCTTGCACAAACCGCCTCAGGAACGAGAGAAAAGACGGTGCTCTGTGTGTCGTTGGGCGTGTCTCTCCATTGCGCGCACTGTTCCTTTGCACATTCCCCAACCCGCAGACAAGGGGGTCTGTCGGCCCCCATCTGGCGAATCGCCGGTCGAAGCGAGCGAAAGAGAGTAAGAGACGGTTGGTGGGTTATCCTTCTCCCTTGGCGGGGGGAAAGTAACCGCTCGAGAAGAGCCGGATGCAGATGCAGCTGAGAGGCGACGCGCTACCAGCTGAGTCTGCCTCGCCAACAACAACAGCACCAACAGTGCCAACAACGACGCCAACACCAACGTTGGCGAGCATCGAGGAAGAAGCGCAGCGCACGTGGGGCCAGCGCCAGATCGTTCGCCGGCTCAACAGTAGTTCGACCAACGCCACCCGTGCAGGCAAAGGCGAGCTCAGCTCGGCACCAACACCACCAACGACCACGGCGATGTGCAGCAGCAGCCATACGCCATCGTCCAGCGGAACCAACGCCAACGCCTCCACGTCCACCGCCACCGCGACGATTCCCAACACAGCGACCAACGCCAACGCCAACATGTCGGTCGGCGACAAGGCGCCGTATGCCACCACTACCGCATCATCACAAGTGACCACGAAGCGCCAGGTGCGCACGGGCCGCGTGCACTGCCGCTGGCTGTACAACCAGGCGCAGGCCGCGCGCGGCACGATCCTCATCGACACGCGCACGCGCGAGGAGTTTGAAGAAGATTCGATCCCGTCGGCCATCTCGATCCCGCCGATGCCGCAGTGCCGCGTGCTCAGCGACGTCGAAGACGGCATGCTCGAGGAGCAAAAGTACTTGTTTTCGAGCAAGAAGCGCAAGCTCCGTGACGTCGTGCTCTTTGGCGACGCTGTCAAGCTGTCGGGGGGCTCGCCCAAGCACGACGGCGACGGGTCGCGGCCTGTCACGTGGCTCGAACAACTCGAGAAACTGATTGTCGAAGACGGACTCGTGACCAGCGTCAAAGTGTTGTGTGACGGGTTTCTCACGTTCAAGTACCGGTACCCGTTCTTCACGACCGGCGCGATGCTCGACGACATGGTCGTGCTCGCGTCGGGTGTCTCGCGCACACAGAGCGGCACGCACAACCTCAACTACCCGAACGAAATCCTCGACGGCTTTTTGTTTCTCGGCAACATGTGGCACGCGCAGAGCAAGCAAGTGATCCGCCACTTGGGCATCACGCATGTCGTGAACGCAAGCCTCGACCTCGAGAATGTGTTTGCGAATCAAGGCGTGCAGTACCACGAAGTTAAGATCAAGGACCGTCCAGAGGCCGACATCTCGGCCTATTTCGACTCGGTTTTCGCGTTCATTGAGTCGGCCAAGCGCACGCAGCACGGCCGCGTGCTCGTGCACTGTACACAGGGCATCTCGCGCTCGGCGACGCTCGTGATTATGTATTTGATGCGCGCCCACCACTGGTCGCTCGTCACGGCCGTCAACTATGCGCTCTCGTGCCGCGGCGTCGTGTATCCAAACCAGGGCTTTGTCACGGCGCTCATGGCCGAGGAGTTTCGCCTGTATCGGGGCAACAGTCTCGCGGAAGACGAAGTCGATACGCTGCTGCAGCACCAGATCCCGGACCGCCCGATCCCGCTGCAGATGCACGATGAGAAGTCGGAGAACTGCGCCAACTGCCGTAAATTCTTTAGTCTGCTCGAGTGGAAGCACCGCTGCAGCTATTGCCGGAAAGAGTTTTGCAGCAAGTGCACGACCACGCGGCTGGCGCTGTCGGAGCGCGAGAAAGAGTCGTCGCCCTACGACGAAGCGCGCCGCGGGCGCCGTGTGTGTGATTGCTGCGTGAGTCGGCTCTGGAAGATCAACCTGCCAAAGCCACGTAAGGGACTGCAGCTGCGCAGCGCGCGGTGCAAGCACCTAAACGTGAACAGCATGTCGACGTTCGGCAAGCCCGTGTGCATCTCCTACTTTGAAGGAACCGACTCGCAGACGATTCTCGATGTGATTAAGATCCGGTTTGGAGTGCAACGCAACCAGATTCTCGATATCTCGGGGGAGACGGGGGAACCCGTGCGCGACTTGGCGTCGCTGCCGGATGAAGCCATCGTGCTCATATCGATCGGCAAGACCGGCAACGTGAAGGATCCCGGGTCGTCCCGGAAGCAGTCGTCGAACGGGTTCGGGCGCCGGTACCAGCTGCTGAAAGAGTACGAAGCCGAGAAGCAGCGCAACGCGCTGCTCCAGCGCAATCGCTTTTCGTCGGAAGGAAATATGGACGCGTTCCTAGAGCGCGCGCAGCGCACGGAGATTCGTCGTAGCAACTCGTTCCACCTCGAGAAATCGTCCGAGATGCTTCCCGAGCACAACACATCCTCGGATGCCCATCCCATAGATGCGAACCTCGTCGCCTCCAAGTTTCGCCAACTCTGGAACCTTTCGTTCCCGTCGATGAACATCATTGAACAGACGGAGCTGCTCAAGATCCAGAACCCGATGATCCTCACGGACGTTATGCTTGGCCTGAGCAGCCTCTCGTGCGGCGCGCTCGCACTCGGCGACCTCGATGCGCGACTTGTTGAGCTCGGCTACAACGATGCGGACCGGAACTTTGTGATCGACCTCCTGGAACGCGCACTCGGTCCATGCAAGAGCAAGTGAGTGATGCGTCGTCCCATATTCGAGAAACAGCGATAAGCACATGGCCAAACAACACCATCAACAGGCATGGCAGATGAAGCCGTTCGTGCGCCCAAGCCATACTAATAAAGCGAGATTAATTTATTGGCCACCGTGAGATACCCCTATTGTTTGTTGCCTTGCCTTCGACGCCTCCCCTTGGTCGAGAGGCCTGACGTCACTCAAGGCTCCTACTCAAGGCTCATCCCTTACTTTGGGTGGAGGTATTCGGTGCCCTCCATCTTTATCCGACAGCGATGCACCTTCAAGCTGAACTTGAGCTTGGGCAATTGCGACGCCACCGAGGGCTTCGGGGTCACGGGCGGCACCGGCGGGTTCTTGGACGAGCCGTTGAGAATCGTCGTGATGGCCAGCGCGGCGCCCACGGTAAGGCAGCACTTGTGTGTCCAGTGGAAGCCGTCCACGCCGTACAGCAAGTGCACGAACAAGCACATGAGCAAGAAGCCAATACTGGAACCTTCATCGACCCACTCAACCCATTTCGGGAGCGCCTCCGACGCCGCCTCCTTCTTGGGCGACGACTGCGCCGGCGATTGCGACAGCACCTTGCAAGTCACCGAGACTGGACACAAAGAACGACTCAGCAAACTCAAACCAAGTCCTCCTACAGCCGCGAGACGTAGCTTTCCTTGCCTTCGACTTCTGTTGGGTTCTCCGTGTTGGCCACTTCAATCCAGCACGCCTGGCCGGCGTCCCAGCTGCCCATGAGCGCCTGGGTACCGATGCGGCCGATCCCGCCGTCTTGCATGAGAATCACGCAGGCGCCGCCCTGCGCGACGACGCCCAGGTCGACCACTTCGCCCCACTCGACGCGGCGCTTGACGACGAGCTCGTGTGCCTTCATGTCGCGCTCGGCCATGCTGACGACCGAGACCATGGAGACACGCGGCGGAGACGATTCCTGTGGATTGATAAAGAGGACGCTTTCATACTCTGCACGTGCGGTAAAGAGACAACAACAAGAAAGCCACGCGTAAGCACGGTGGAACGCGGGACTTACGAACTGCGTATACATCTCGTGGTTCCTCGCTAGCAACGAAGGACTCGGCAGTGCCTCCGGCACGAGACCAGACTCACTTTGGTCGCCGCCCTTCTCGGCGCGCAGCGCCTTGCGCTGCTCCTCCAGCGCGATCGACCAGCTCTCGCACGTTGAGGCCTCGGCCACGGGCACGCGCATCAGAAACGACCGCGTTTCCTAAAGGCACACACATGCATCCTGTCAGCACCCCCGCGAAACTTTGCCTGTCCGCTCCACTCGCAGTAGAACTGTACCGTGTTGATCTCCAGGTAGTAGTGTTCCGCGCCCGGTTCGACCGCAGACATCGGCGCGTCGTCCTCGGGCATCGCACGCACTGACTTGATCGCCGATAGCGGAATCTGCACGCAGCAGTATACGTCAGCCATGTCGTTGGCGCGGAGCCAACGCCCAACAACCAATACGTACGGAGCCACGCTCTTCGCCGAGTAGCTCCGTGTCCACGACCTTGCGGAAGTAGTGGAGCGCCTCGGGCGTGAGCATGAAAAGTCGCGAGGCCCAGCCGCCACGCACGGCGCCGTCACGGCGCTTGTCCAACTGCCCGCAGAACAGCACGCGTCCGTAGACCCCAAACTCCATCTTCGCCACGTCCGCTCCGTTGGGGATCTACCTCCCCACGCTTTCGTGCCCGTTGCACCGACCCACCGTGGTGGGAAGTGGGAGGAGAAACCGGTATCAATGCCGGTATCATGCGATTGTGACAACTGGACTTCAATTTGGGAATACCGGTAAGATTACCGGTAAAGCAGATCTGTCCAACACCCATGATGATGTCCGGAGAGTGAAGCTGGGGAACAAGCAAGCAATTGGGAGAAACACAGGTCCAAGCAAGCCCTGGCCGTCGACCATCATGCTCTTCCTAGAATCCGAGAACAAGATCATCAAGGACGTCCTTGAGGGGCGTGTCGGAAAGAGGTGCGTTTGAGTCGCTTAGGGTTTTGAGGGGCTGGGAGAAGGAAACAATGGGGAACTCACTCGTGCGTGGGGAACAGCGCGCCGCGCCCGGTGCAGCCGCTGGAGATCCGTCTGTGCGACTTTGACGACGTTCAGTACGACATCTCGATTGTCAACAACCTCCTCACAGTCTCGCTCGCGTATGCGCCGTATAAGACCGTCGCTGGGTACGTTGTTCTGAGTCCTTCCCGCTGATACTGAACTTGGTTACTAAGGGGTGGCAATGCGATCACGCAGACTCGGCGCGCTCGCCATGTTGGGCGCTGTGTACCCGGAGTTCCAGGTACTCGGCGCCAAGGCTGGCTTCGATCTCACGCTGCAGGTGAACGTGGAATTGATCACACCCGCCAATGCCGGAACGTTTTTGTCTGTGGGAGCATTTCTCGTACCGTTCGCTGCGCTCACCATGCGTTTACGACGGCAGATTCGTTCATTAGCCGCATCGCCCTGCTCAAGCGCAACCTCATCGCTGCGCCATTCGAACAGTGAGTTGGTTTTCAGTGTTGCTGTAAGCTTCTTTGATCAATAATCCCTCCCTTCTCAACCCAGGTGCTTCCAGGCGCTCAAGACCGGCACGGCCAGCTCGCTCGGCGCTGTCCAGATCCCATTCCGCCGTAACGAGACGATTTTCGTATTGCCGCAGACAGACCGCATCGTGATCGTCTACTCGGTGTGCTTCGCGGAGAAGACCGACCAGGCGATTGCGCGCGTGTTCCTGCAAGAGTTTGTCGACGCGCGCCGCACGGTCAACAACGCGCCACCGGTGGCGTTCAGCAAGGACCCGCCGCTCGAACTGCGTGGCGCGCCGGGCTTGAAGAACTCGTCTGACCTCGTCGGCTACTTGAGCCTTGCGCTCTTTCCAAGCCACGTGGACACCGACGAGAAGCGCACGAAGGCAGCGACGCTCGTGCAGGGGCTGCGCAACTACCTCCACTACCACATCACGGCCTCCAAGACGCACCTCCACATCCGCATGCGCAAGCGCGTGGATCTGCTCCTGCAAGGTAGGTAGTAGCACACTCTGATGGTTCCTTTCGTATTTACTGATGTGATATGTCGTGCCTGCGTAGTGTTGAACCGTGCTCGTCCGGAGAAGGATCCGGCCAAGGCAAACAAGAAGACGATCTCGGGCCGCACGTTCTCGCGCCAGTGAGATCCCCTGATACACTGACGACCAACTATGCACCCTGAGCGGCCGAAGACGTGCTTCTGGTCACGACACGAGTATGCATCCACGAAGAAAACCAAAGAAATAGAACGAATGCTGTCGTTTTGTCATCTCATCTATGAAGTTAACTTTTTTTCGTTAACCATCCAACGTCACACGTCGCATACCGGAGCCAATCCAATCCAACACCACACACAGGCAAAAAAACGTACGGTGGTGACGACCATGACGCTCGCGACGACACTTCGCGCGGTGGCGCGCGGCCGATGCGCGCTCTTCCCTGCGTCCATACGTAATAATGTACTCATTACCAATAGCAGCGCGCGCGCGTTCTGCGACGCCGGTGCTTCAACGGGCAACGTTGTCCTCACCGAGGGCGCCGATGAGAAGAAGGCCAAAGAGGCCAAGGTGGCCAAGCCGCCACAGGCGCCGGCCGTGCCCGTGACGACCTGGAACACGATCGTCATCGGCGAGATCGTCGACCTCCATCGCCACCCAGAGGCTGAGCGGCTCAACGTGTGCAAGGTGAACGTCGGGGACCCGGACGACTTGCTGCAGATCATCTGTGGTGCGTCGAACGCTCGCCAGGGCGCGCGCGTGCCCGTCGCCAAGATCGGCACGAAGCTCGCCATCAAGGAAATGACATCGGGCGAAGTGTACGTGCTGATGATATTTCCTTGCTGTTCGTTGTTGTGGAGAGGTGAACTTACACAGAGCGTCTCCATGCCAACAGCAAGCAGCTGAAAATCAAGAAGTCAAAGCTCCGCGGCGAGCTCTCGCAGGGTATGATCTGCTCCGAGGCCGAGCTCGGCCTGGCCGACCACAGCGATGGCATTTTGATCCTAGACGACAAGGCGCCCGTCGGTTCGCTCGTGCAGGACTGGCCAGCGATCGCCGCTCGGCTGGTGAAGGACACGCCGCCGGCAATCAAAGACGACGAGAACTAAATACAGAGCTCCAGCAAATAGAAACAGGAGTTTTACATCGTAGAGCCATTGGTTTATTTTGAATGCGTAAGGATACAGTTGTGTAATGTGACCAAAACGAGAGAAAGAGAGAAGAAAAACAATCGAGGAGAAGACTACGGCAGCGACGCGAAGGTGGTTGAAGAAAACAGAACCGTGCTCGTGCGAGCACAAAACTTTTGCCGACTGAGTAAGGCTCCCAAGGGCCTCCCTTATACTACCAAAGCATGAAGGAGGCTGGCGTGGGATGGCGGGATGGGTTGGTTGGATGAAGAAGCGAACCAAAGCGTCGAGAAAATCGCCCTGACGATGCCGGCTGGAGAGAAGCACGCCGATGCAGAGATGAAACAAAAAACGTGTTACGGCGGGGAGACAAAGACTCGCTCTCTCACTGGCGGAAAGCGGGGGATCGCATGGACGAGAGGCGCTTTTTCCCCTCGAATCACGACACGAATGTACGCGGTTCGGAGAGCGGGAAATGAACCGACTTCTCTCGAGTTCTTCTTCTCCGGTCTATTTGTCGCAGATGACTTCTGGGATATGAATGGCTGGGTAAGAAGGAAGACTTGGTGGTGGGTGGAGAAATGGCGGTGAACGAGACTGGGGGATGAGAGTCGACTTTATGCCAGGTTACCGCTTCTGGGGCATGTTGGCGACGCCGTCGAGGAACTCGACCGTCTGGTTGCCGATGGTCACGTGGAGCAGACCCGTCGGCTGCTTCATCTCATAAATCGAAAGTTCCACGGGTGTCGGCACGCCGGGCGACACAAACAGCATCTCGCTGGGCTGCGGTGGGTATGCCTTGGGCAGCAGCGGGTTCATGTACAGCGGCGAACCTGTGAGGCCTTGCACATACATCGGCGCCTTGCTGGCGTTGCCGTAGAGCTGCTTGCCCGCAGACAAACCGAGCGACGCACCGGGCGGTGGCATGGGCGCGCTCAGCCCGCCCATGCCGAGTCCATTCGCGCGCTGCGGCGGCAGCGGCACGTTGTGGCCTTCGACGGCGTAGGCGTTGTAGCGCAGCTGTTGCAGGTGCTGGAGGCTCTGCGAGTGGTCGTTCACCGAGGCCGAGACGCTCGTCGAGCCGGACGACGACGACGCGTAGTGGGACTGCGCGAACGCAAAGCGCGACGGCGAGCCGCGGTACAGAGTCGCCATCTTGAATACTGGAGGAAGAGCCGAATGAGATCGAGTCACGGGGGGATGTCGAGGAATGAGGCACGCGATAGGTGATTTGATGTGCACGCCGAGGAGGAGAGAGAGAGTGACGGCTGATTACTCGTCTGTGTGTATGTGTGTGTGGGCGCCCCCGATTTTCGTTGGGGGGAAGAAAGCGGTTGCACCTGGCGATGGCGATTTCAAGTGGCGTCGCGCCGTCCGCCTTTGGGCGGCGAAACAAACTCCAGAAACCAGCGGGGGCGGTGAGATGTGTCAAAGCATGGTGACATTCGATGGATGAATGCACCTGGATCTGGCACTTGTACTGACCTACAAACACCCAATAACCCTTTGCTGGCTGGCTGCGGACAGCCTGCGACAAGGGGGGAATGACCCCAGAAACGAGTGGTTGTAGCTTTTCAGCCAATCAGCGGGTGGCAACGCATGTCGAAAAAGAACTCAGTTTCCGAATAAAACATGTATTGCATGTTTTGAACTGTTTTAAACTGTTTCTCAGGTCGGACGGTCCGACATGCCGCTGTGCATGCAGGCTCAAAGGCCGAGCTCGCTGAGGCTTGGGTGGTCAATGGGGCGGCGGCCCTGCGGCCAGTGGAACTTGCGCTCGCTCTCGTCAATCGGGACGTCGTTGATCGACGCGTAGCGCTCGGCCATGTAGCCGAGGTCATCGAAGACCCAGTTTTCATTGCCGTACGCGCGGAACCACTGTGTGCCGTCGCACCACTCGTACGCAAACCGCACAGCGATGCGGTTGCCGCGGAACGCAAAGAGCTCCTTGATGAGACGGTACTGCGTCTCGTTGGCCCATTTGCGCGTGAGGAACGCCTCGATCTCTTCGCGGCCGTTGATGAAATCGGAGCGGTTGCGCCACGCGCTGTCCACGGTGTAGGCCTGCGCCACGCGCTTCGGGTCGCGCGAGTTCCACGCGTCTTCGGCCGCGCGCACTTTCATCGTCGCGGTCTCGAACGTGAACTCTGGGACCGGCGGGCGCGATTCTTGCACGGGAGCTGGGATCGTCATCGTGCGGATCTGGAGCTGCAAGAGCACGGGGGTCGCCGAACGCTGGCGAAAGATGGAATGGCGCTGCACGTTGGTGAGCGCTCGCAGCATGATGGAACTGTGTGCGTAGTAAGATAGCCACGAGCTGATGTCCTGAGGAAGGCGAATATGCTAAAAATTGGGCCACGCTGGCGTTCGCCAAGTTATACTCGCGTCTCCGAGATCCCCACGAAGAATACCGTGTCGTTGCTTGATTCGCTGCCGAGCCAGCTTTCGGTCGCTTTCGCGATCCTCGGAGGAGTGATCATCCTCAACTGTCACATCGACCTCACTACCGTCAACACGCAATCAACCCCTCATGGGCTACAGCTAACTGACCAGCACTCTTGCTTCCCGAGTAAGGTTTTTCTACATGTCACGAGGTTAAAGTAAAGAGCCCCATCAGCGCTTCTTGACCTCAATAGAGCGCTCTCTCCTTCCTGGGACCCACCGGCGACACGGAGCAAAGGGAAACCTCGCCTGAAGCTTCCTTCCCTTCCCTGTCTCCCCTAACGTTCCCCCTCGCCGCTACGCGTGGACGACGAGTGAGAGATGTCCATGTTCAACCGCTTCTCCAGCGTCGTCGAGAAGGCGGTCTCGGGCGCCGTGCAGGGCGTCCAGGGCATGCTGGGCGAGGAGTTCACCAAGCACTACGAGACCCCGAAGGACTGCACCGCCTCGGGCGGCCACGAGCTCGCGTGGAAGATCTACCCCGCGGTCTCGCGCAAGACCGGCCAAGAAGTGAGCGTGTTCGTGTTCGACAAGGACGACCTCAAGAAGCTCAAGAAGAAGGACGAGCAGGACCGGTACCTCGACGTGCTGCGCCACGAGATGAAGACGCTGCGCCTGCTGCGCCACCCGCACGTGCTCAAGGTCGAGGAAGTCTTTGAGGAGTCGCGCCGCTCGCTGAGCTTTGTGACCGAGCGCGTCACCTGCTCGCTCGCGAACGCGTGCAAGAACTTCACAAACATCGTCAACATCACACCCGAGGTACTCGACATTGGGCTCACGGAGTTTGAGCTCGCGTGCGGACTCATGCACGTGGGCGAGGCGCTGAGCTTCTTGCACCGCGAGGGACGTCGCGTGCACCTCAGCATCGGCCCGCACAGCATTTTCATCACCCCCAAGGGCGAGTGGAAGCTCGGCGGCATGGGCTTTTGCCGCGTCGTCGAGCCTGGCCAGCCGTCGCGCAGCGAATACTACTCGTTTGACGCGTCGACGGGAGCGAAGAACCCGACTACGGGTCGATGGGAAGGCTCGTGGGAACCGCCGCTCGAATACTGCGCGCCGGAGCTCGTCACTGAACCGCGCCAGTTCACTAGCTCTGCGGACATGTTCTCATTGGGGTTGCTGATTTTCGAATTGTTTGTGCCTCCGCGCGCAGACGGCGGACGTAACCCCGTGATCGACGTGCAAGACGGCAACAAGATGACGTATAGCTACAAGGTCAACTCGATGCACCCAATCTCGTTCCCGACGTCGGTGCCCGTGCCGCTTCAGAACACGATCCGCTCGCTGCTTTCGCTTCAGCCTACGCAACGACCCGAGGCACGGGTGTTCCTGTCTTCGCAGTTTTTCGACTCGGGTCCGATCAAGACCTTGCGCACGCTTCAGAGTCTCGTCGAGCAGGACCCGGCAGCGCAGGCCAAGTTCCTGAACTCGCTACCCCAAGAAATCGAAGGCTTCTCGCCACGAGTGCTGCGTGACATGGTTCTTCCAGGTCTCCAATCAGTGGTGATCAACAAGGCCGTGGCGCCCTTCGTCATCACGCCGTTGCTCAAGATTGTCGCCAAAGTGGACAAGATCACGTTCTCGACCCATATTGCACCGATGATGATCCCGCTGCTCGCAATCACCGAACCTGTCCAGTGTATGCTGATGTTCGTCTCCGACCTTGAAGTGGTCGTGCCAAAGGCGGAGGATGGGTACATTAGAGACCATATCGTGCCGATGCTGTGCCGTGCACTCGACAGCACCGTGCCCGAGATCCTCGACACTGTGCTCAACAAGATCGTCGACCAGGCGAGTCTATTCGAGTATCGCATCCTCAAGCAGGTCATTTTGCCTCGTGTAAACAAGCTCATTCTGGCGCCGCCGCAGATGTCCGTGCGCGTGAACGCGCTGCTGTGGCTTGCCAAGTCTTTCCATGTTTTCGACAAGGATTTGCTCGTGGAAAGTGTGATCCCGACGTTGGCCCAGACGCTCCAAGCTGACAAGTCACCGGCGGTGCTGATGTGCATTCTCGGGTGCTACGACAATCTCGGTAAGCATTTGGGACCCGAGTTCATGGCGAAGCTGATCATCCCCGCAGTCGCACCGCTGCTGTGGGAAACTGCGCTCAACAGCGGCCAGTTCGACATGGTCTGCGAAAAAATCCAGGACATGCTGAAACTCGTCATTTCGGAACGAGACAAAATTTTCTCCGCAGAGAACTCGGTCAAGACGGTTTCTGCGGGCGCGGCAGCAGGATACTCGGAGGTCATTCGGGCGGCTGAGGCGAAGCGGGAACAATCTTCAGGAATGGCTGCTGTCAACAAGATGTTGTCAGAAGATTTTGTGCCGCCGAAAAAGCCAGAGGAATCGGCAGCATCAAGCAAACCGGAACCGTACTCGGATGATCCATTTTACTTGGGCTCGCGACGCACCCAAAGCAGTTCGACTATGGATCGTGGAGGTAGTGGCGCTGGCCGAGCAAGTGAGAACAGTGCTGATCGTTCGGAGACTTTCTCGACTCGACGACGGGCAGCGAAGAAAACTTCTTCACGATCTCGCCGTGCCGGAGACAAGGAAGAAACCAGTGGCGATTTGCTCGAAATCCCGTCTGTTCAGGTAAGGCGTTCACATGTCCTTGATTTGCACGGACGTGATGGTCTCGTTGACTTACGATGTTCATTTTATTGCAGCCCGCATCATCAGGTCTTCTCAGCACTGGTAGCCTTCTATCGAGCCTCCCAGCTGCACCAGGGCCGATCGCTGCCGCGCCCCTTTCAAGCGGCGGTGGTAACGGCATGTTCAATGGTATGAGTGTCGGCGGCGCGGGTGGTCTCTCTGTTGCCCCAACGAACAACTACGCCGGCCAAAACACCATGTCGTTCCAGGGCAACCCAATGCAGCATCAACAATCGATGGTGGGCTACGGTAACCAAAACTCGGGCGCTCCGTCGGGCCAGTTCAACGCCGGTATGATGCAGATGACACCGTATGGACTCGGGGCCCAAGCTCCTCAGCAGCAGCAGCAAGGTTATGGTATGGGTGGCGGGTACGGCATGGCCGGCGGCATGGGTGGTGGCATGGGTGGTGGCATGGGCGCTGGCGCCGGCGGCGGCATGGGTGCTGGATACGGTGGCGGATACGGTGGTGCTCAGGGCGGCGGTCTCGCCGGTCCCAGTCAGGTTCTTCAAATCCAAGCATCCCCGTACGATCCCTACGCGCAGCAACAACAGCAATCCGGCGACAAGTTCGATGCTTTCATGGGACTGTAGACAGACACACGCGTGCAAGCGAAGACCAAGGATTATGAATGTAGTACAAGCAAGGAAGACGTATCGTCGCTTTCATAGAACGTGTGCATATCCGGTGCGTATGAGCCAACGCAAACCAAAAATCAGACCACGACAAAGCTGAATTGTGTGAGTGAGTTTGTTTCCTCTCTTATTGTGATGAATTATCGGACGAGCGAGCACGTCTCAACAAATCTCGTTTGCTGCTGTTCAACAAGCTTCTTTTCGTCTCGGGGGACAAGACGATTTAGAGCGCGTGGCCGAAGGCCGCGAGCGTCGGCTTGAGGTTGGCGTTCTCCGAGAAGACCTTGGTCGTGGCCTCGTTGACGCGCTTGGTCTGGGCGAGCTTCTTCTTGTAGTAAGCCTCCGACTTGACCTTACGCTTGGCCTCGAGACGCGCGACGAGCTCGCCGTGCTTCCAGCCGACCTCCGAGGCAAGCTTGCCGATCACCGTGAAGCGACGGTTGGCCTTGAGGCGCAGAACGCGGAGTGCGTCCGGCACGACGAGGCGCTTCTGCTTGTCGTAGGGCGACGGGATGCCGTCGAAGACCTGAACAAAAAAGAAACCACGAGTCAGCACGAGCTCTAGTTGGACTACATCCCAACATGGACCAGTGATTGGTACCTTAAGGCGCTGGAGCGCGGCGGCACCACGGGCCGTCTTGTGCGGAAGCATGCCACGGATCGTGCGCCAGAGCATGCGCGACGGCGCGCGGTAGTGGACCGGGCCCTTCTTCGGGTTGGTCGCCGTACGCTTGTTCAGGAACTGGAGGAACTTGACCTTGTTGCGCACGTCTGTCATGGAGCGAAAAGAAAGGGAGAGAAGATCCCACACACTCATGTAAGTATGTGCGACTCTACCCGTCCTTTCCAACCCGCGATGACTTTGACAAGACGACATGACACACAACTGCTCGCTCGCCAACTTTATGATTGCGCGGTAGGAAATGCTGGTCCACCGACAATTGTTCTCCTATAGTGGGTAGAACACGCCAGATTCCAGTCATCCTTTTCCCGGCTGATGGCGAGGTCGTCACAGGGTGCCTGCACGCAGCGACTTTAGCATGTTTGGATGGGCAACCGACGGCCCCACACAGGCAGTCGTTTTCCGAGATCGATGATGGCCGAGAGAGAGAAAGAGCCCCCGCAACGCGACGGGACACCGATAGCACGCGACTCGAACTCGGGTACGGGGGATTCTCCTCCGACTCGCATCCATCGACCACGTTTCGCACAGAAGACAGACAAAGTCAACCAAGCGCGACACACCTCGCGAGACAGGACCGTCGAATATTTTACACTCGCCAATGGAAGCAACCCGTCCTCCCATACGAAAGCCGTTCTGCTCGTCCCGTGTTCCATCACATAGCGGGTTAGCAACAAGAGAAGAAGGGTTTTTACGTACGCGAGCCCGAGACCTCGAGCTGCTCGCAGCGGACAGCCACGACGTGCTGGCCCTGGAGGAGCTCCTTGGCGACAAGCGAGGCCAGGCGACCGATCAGGTGGCCACGGCAGTCAACAACGACAGGCTTCTCAAACGGCATTTTTCACACACTTGGGAAAGAGGAAATGGTTCACAAAGGCGCTCCATTTCCAGCGAGCAGCTCCCCTGGACGCCCCAGCTCCCCCACCAATCGCTGGCTGGGAGGACTTGGGAAGAATTATAGCCAATCCATATTGTTTTACAATATCAGCCAATCATATGGTTATTCTTTGGTAAAAACCGGTACGATACCGGTAACGTATTCTTGATCGCCATGTGCATCAACGAAAAGGGAAACTTTGCCTGGAAGGGCTCTTCCCAAAATGGCGACGGCAATGGGCGGCGGGGATGAGAAACCGCGGCCTTTCAAGCTCTTTGACGTGCGTCTTTGGTACTCTACGTGGGAAAGATCGATATGAGTGTGTAGCTGATCTAAAGGGCCGTCAAATGGTGTCTTTCTGGTGCAGTGGGACGCGCCAGAAGCCACGCAATCAAAGGGGAAACCGAGCGACGTCAAGCCGCCGGTTGTCGCCGAGTGTCTTGCGCAGGGCCAGGCGTTCAAGTCGCGTTCGCGGCAGCGCTGGCTCGAGAGCAAGCAGCTGCGTGATGACCCGATCCTCGCGTCGCTCGAGAAGCTCGTGCTAAGCACACCGCCGCGCGACGCCGACGGCAACGCCACGACGGGCAGCACGGCCACGTCGTTCCGCGAGCGCTCGCTTCGCTCGTGGCGCCAGCAGCGCGACGAGCTGCGCCGCGAAGAGCAGCAGATCGCGCAGGGCTCGATCCTGTCGGACGCGTCGTCGTCGGGTCAAGAGGACGAAGGTGCCGACAACGCCGCCGCCTTTGAGCTGGAAAGTCTCGCGGCCAAGCTGCAGCGGCAGGGCTACGACGTGCGCCCGTCATCGGAGACGCGTGCGGGGCTCGAACTATCGCCGTCCAAGTCGTTTCGTGACGCGTCGCGCAGTGCGTGGCAGGCCTCCCGCGCGTTGCGTGGCGACAACACTGCGTCTGCTGCCACAGCGATTGCCACGGTCGCGGTCGACAAGACATCAGTGGCCAAGGACAACAGCAGCAACGCGAGTGACACGGCTGCACATCGCGCGTGGCTCATGGGGTTCTACCAGAAGCATAACCCGTCCAAGCTCCACACGGTGGACGAGACGCTCGAGCGGTTCAAGGGCCGCGAGGACGAAATGAAGGCCAAGCTCGCCGAAAAGTATTTGAGCGCGGCCGGCGCCGGCGCGCCGCTGCAGGCGCGCAAGTCCAAGAAGCTCACGGACGCGAGCCACCCGAAGGTGTTCATGGACATTTCCATCGGCGGCGCACGCGCCGGCCGCATTGTCATGCGGTTGCTGAACGACAAAGTGCCTCTGACCGCAGAGAACTTCCGTTGTCTGTGCACGGGCGAAAAGGTAGGGACATCACGTGATATTCTGCTGTGGACATCTGATCCAAGCGTTTCATTGACGTATTGACCGTGGTATGTGTGTGTCCCCCAGGCCAAGAACTTGCACTTCAAGGGCTCCAAGTTCCACCGCATCATCAAGGAGTTCATGGTGCAAGGCGGCGATTTCACAGCCGGAGACGGCACGGGCGGCGCGAGCATCTACAAGGGCACCCCTCATGGCAATATGTGGGGTCAGTTCAACGATGAAGGATTCCTCGCCCACAACGATGTCGGCTTGCTGTCGATGGCGAACAACGGACCCAACCGCAATGGCTCTCAGGTGCGTGTGTGATGATGCGTCTCGTGTGGCATTGGTAGGCTCGTTCATTGACGAACGGTGGTGCTGTAGTTTTTCATCACAACGCGCGCGAACCTCACGAATCTCGACAATAAGCACGTGGTGTTTGGTGAAGTGATCGAGGGTCTCGACGTCGTCGACAAAATGCAGAACGTGCAGGTGAACCCGAAGCAGAACAACAAGCCGCTGCCGCACAATGAAGTCATGATTGACGACTGCGGGCAGCTGCCGTAATGTGACACAAGGGGCAAACCAGCAACGCAAAGGGAAGCGATCGTAAGTGTGTATGAATGAGTGGTTTTGGAGGATGATCAGAACAGCAAATGCGCGAGGTCTCTCTTGACGATGATCTTGTGCTTCCCGTCCGCCGTCGTGTCCGCTCGGCTCGCCGCAGCTTCCTGAGCCGTCACTCCACCGATGCGCACGCGTGCCTTGTGGACACCACCAGAAAGCTCCGATCGTTTCGCGTGGGACGCGCGGCTCGTTGGTGACGTCGGCTGGTAGAGCCGTGAATGGGTGCCTCCACCGTACGACGCCGAACGGATGGCCTTGTTATCGTCGTGTTCCGCCGAATTCCGTGGAGCAGGTTCGTTTGACGAGTGTTTCGTGGTCTGAGATACTGACGGGGTACGTGCTGTGACGAGGGAAGACAAACGGGTGGTGAGTTTGTCGAGTGATTCTCGCAGCCGTAATTCCTCTGCCGTCAGCAAATCGTCGATGACGTCGTCGTCGGTGGCGCAATCTTCTGGCTCGCGTTTCGTGGGAGACGCAATTTTCTTTGCGGTCGGCGCTGGTGGCGCGGGTGTCTGGTTCGACGCGGCGGTTGTGCGAGCGTAGCCTGGTGGTTTAGTAGTTGGAGCAGGAGTCGTCGTCGAAGAAGGAGAAGAAACAGTCGCTGCGAGTGACGGAGATATGGGCGTGGGAACCGAAGGCTTCTTGGGGATCGGTGCGGCCTGAGGTGCGAGTGCCTCGGATGCCACTGGCAGTCGAACTGGAGGCGATGGCTTTAAGGGCTGTCTCATATGTGGTGGTGGCACGGCAGCAGCGGCACTAGTAGTCTTTACCGGAACCAAGAAGGCCGCTTCAAACCCTCTTCTTGTAGCTGCAGACGCGTCGGTCGGTTTCGGTGGACTATCAACATCCGGCTCGGGTGTTGTCACAACCGCGCGACGAATAGGGGCTTTTGGCCGCGTATCATGAACTTCACGACCGCTCGCTCGTCCGCTCGCCTCCAACGTATCCGTCGACGGCCGCACAGTCTTCGCCTCCGGTACCTTTGTCCCACGCGAGCACCCGAAGTCATTAGTGGCCGTCACAGCGTCGTGCCGCGTATGTGCCCGAGCAACCCCAACTGCTGGAGGCTTCAGCTCGCCTTTGGTCGGCACTGCAGGAGGCCCCACCGCGGCATACAAAGGCCGAGTCCACTCCGACTCAGCGCGTGCAAGTTCTTCCCGCCGTGGGATCGCATTTTGCTGCGGTTGCTGCTCGCCCATCCGCTCCAGCTCCCGACGACGCTGAACCAGCTTCCCCGCAAACACATCGACACCAATGGGGTCGGCCGTGGTTGTCATTGCAGCTCTAGCTATCGGCGCGACGACGCGCGGATCGAAACGAGCAGGGTGAGAGGCTACATCTGCACGGCTCGCCGGCGCTTGCTCTGTCGCGGCACCTCGCAGATCGTGCGTGGTGGCTTTCGATGCCCCTGCCGCGTTGTGTCGCGCCGGGACGGTGGGTTCATCTGTCGGCACGGCGACCGACACAGACATGGACAAGTCGAGGCTGTCGCGGAGCGTCGTCGCCTTCTTCTTCCCGCAAAGCCTGGCGGCCGACGGAACCAAGCTGTCCTGTTCCAACGCGGAGCTCGTGCTCGTGGACGCGTCGTTGTCGTGCGCATCGTCATCGTCGCTGTCCGACGAGTCCACGGCGCTGAGCTCAAAATCGCCGACGACCGTCGCATGGTGGGCCGACGGCGCCATCGCCATCGCCTCGGGCTTGGAATAAGACACACTAGGAGCCGCAGCTTTTGTAGCCGCAGCGCGTGCGCGGCGTGCAGCCTCCATGCGCGCGAGCCGCGCCTCGACGGCACGCACATCGTAGGCGTCGTCCATGCTGGTCTCAATGGAAAAAAGTGCAGCCATTTTCAGACATCCGTTTCTTGTGGGATGGACTACCCGGTAGTCACAACGAATGGGTTACAAGAGGTTACATTTGAAACTTTCGCTGTCGTCGAGTCGGACGGGAAATATTTCACCACTTCAAGTCTGAATCAGACCTCGACATGCTCAGATTTGACTCATTTCTGATGCGGATCACCTGCACGAATGAATGCTCAAACCGACAGCGCCATTTCAGCCAATCAGCTGCCGCCGTAGCTCTCCACCCGCAAATCCGTTTGTCCAAACACACACCATCAAGAGCCGCATCTTTCGTCCCGGCGATCCACCGCACCACACGCGCATTCCCAGTGGATCCCTCAGCGACGACCCGTCCCGTGCCCTCCTCCTCCCGCAACCCGCTCATTCTTGTATTCGCCTCCGCCTCCCCCACCGACGATGCTCCGCTCGCTCCGCTCATCTGCTGGCCGCCGTGCCGCGTCACTGACGCGGTCGTCGCCACCGCTCCAGCGCCGCGGCTTCGCGGCCGCTTCCTCTTCTTCTAGCAACGACGACGGGCTCAACAAGATGAGCGCGCGCATCACGCAGCCCAAGTCCCAGGGCGCGTCACAGGCCATGCTCTACGGCACCGGTTTCTCCGAGGCCGACATGAGCAAGGCCCAGGTCGGCATCGCGTCCATGTGGTGGGAAGGCAACCCGTGCAACATGCACTTACTGGACCTCGCCGGCGACGTCAAGACCGGCGTCGAGGCCGCCGGCCTCAAAGGGCTACGCTTCAACACGATCGGCGTCAGCGACGGCATCAGCATGGGCACGGACGGCATGTGCTACAGCCTCCAGTCGCGCGACCTCATCGCCGATTCGATCGAGACCGTCATGGGTGGGCTCTGGTACGACGGCAACATCTGCATCCCCGGCTGCGACAAGAACATGCCCGGTTGCGTGATTGCCATGGCGCGCGTGAACCGCCCGGCGCTCATGGTCTACGGCGGCACGATCAAACCGGGCTGCTCCAAGAAGGGCGAGTCGCTCGACATTGTCTCGGCGTTCCAATGCTACGGCGAGTACATTGCGAACCGCATCACCGAAGAAGAGCGCCAGGACATTGTGCGCAACGCGTGCCCCGGTGCCGGTGCCTGTGGCGGCATGTACACGGCCAACACCATGGCCACGGCCATCGAGACGCTCGGTCTGTCGCTGCCGTTTTCGTCCAGCAGCCCCGCCGAGTCGCCCGAGAAGCGCCGCGAGTGCCTCGAGGCCGGCAAGGCCATGCGCATGCTGTTGGAACGCGACATCAAGCCGCGCGACATCCTCAGCCGCCAGGCGTTTGACAACGCGATCGCCGTGACCATGGCGCTCGGCGGCTCGACCAACGCCGTGCTCCACTTGATCGCGATGGCGCGCGCCGCTGGCATCCCGCTGACCATCGACGACTTTGAAGAGATCAGCGAGCGCGTGCCGTTCCTCGCGGACCTCAAGCCCAGCGGCAAGTACGTCATGGAGGACGTTCACCGCATCGGCGGCACGCCGGCGATCCACAAGTACTTGCTCAAGAAGGGCGTGATCGACGGCGACTGCCTCACGGTCACGGGCAAGACGCTCGCGCAGAACGTCGAGGACGTGCCCGAGCTCTCGGACAACCACAAGATCATCCACCCGTACGAGCGCCCGCTCAAGAGCAGCGGCCACATCCGCATTTTGCGTGGCGACCTCGCGCCGGAAGGCTCGGTCGCCAAGATCACGGGCAAAGAGGGGCTTGTGTTCAAGGGCACGGCCAAGTGCTTTGACTGCGAAGAAGACATGCTGCCTGCGCTCGAGCGCGGCGAGATCACTAAGGGAACGGTCGTGATCATCCGCTACGAAGGCCCCAAGGGCGGGCCCGGCATGCCCGAGATGCGTACGTTGCTGTCTCTGCGAAGTATATATGTGGCGTGGTGTACTGATTTTTTGGGTGTGATATTCTAGTGACCCCGACGTCGGCGATCATGGGCGCCGGGCTGGGCAAAGACGTCGCGATGCTCACGGATGGCCGCTTCTCGGGCGGCTCGCACGGCTTTATCATCGGCCACATCACGCCCGAGGCGCAGGTCGGCGGCCCCATCGCGCTTGTGCAGGACGGCGACGTGGTCATGATCGACGCCGAGAAGAACCGCATCGACCTCGAGGGCGTGAGCGAAAGCGAGTGGGAGAAGCGCAAGCGGGCGTGGACGCCGCCGCCGCTCAAGGCCACGCGCGGCACGCTCTACAAGTTTATCAAGAACGTCAAGTCGGCCTCGGAAGGCTGCGTCACCGACGAGTAACGGTCGAATGACAGTGATCGTGAATGATAATCGTAACTAATTGGCCCATGCAAAACACACACAAAAAACTTATTGGCGGCTCATTATTTTGTCTCGGGTACGCTGACTTATATTCTACGCTACGCATCTGTCGTTCGTTGGTCTTCAACTTCGTGGGCATGCTGTCGGTCGGTCGATCGGCCTCTTCGTCTTCTCAGTTCTCACTCGATGGAGCAAGAAGGGGGCGAGGAAAAAAATAAAATCTTCAGTTCGATTCGTGGGGCATCCGTTTCTTGTGCACAAAACAAAATCATCTTCATCTTCAGTACTGCTGGTGGTAGGTCGAGGAGGTGGGTGCGCCTGTGTGGTGCGGGCCCATGGGCGAGGACCCCGTAGCGAGTTGCTGCGACGTGTGGTACGACTTGATCAGTAGTTTCCGCATCCGCTCCTGGGCCTCGTAGTACCCGGCCGAGTACTCGTTGTACTGCCGCGGCAGTGGCGCCACCGGCGGGGCGCCTCCTCCACTCGGCGCCTGCGGCGGACCGTGACGACCCGTGTACCCCACGGGCGAGCCCACCATCACGGGGACCTCGGACTCGGCCAGATCGTAGACTCGGGCTGTATGGGCCGGTGGGTACGCGTCCTGGTACTGGTACGCCTGCGCGGCGCTGTGGTACTGCGGCGGCGGCTGGTAGTGGCTCACCGGCGGCGGGTGCGTGGCGTTGCTCTGTCGATGCCGTGCCGATGGCGGTGGCGGCGGCGCCGTGCCATTGTTGTGGGGCGTCGGCCGGTCAAAGATCGCTGCGGGGTGATGCTGATGCTGGTGGTGGCTGGTCTGGTTGTTCCCCGGGCCGCCAGCGAAGCCGTTGCCGTAGCTGCTGGCGACGTACGGCTCGGGTTGCGTTGGCTGTTGCGGCTGCTGCTGCTGCTGCTGCTTGGTCGAGGCGATGTCGCGCTCCATGGTCGTCACGGCCAGCGTCGCGAGCCGCTCCATCGTGAACGCGCAGCTCGCACCGAGCGTGTCGCGCTTGGTAAAGTCGGCGACGCACACGTACCCAAGCTTCTTGCCCGTGCGCGAGTGGATCGGACAGCCCGCGAAAAACCGGATCTGGGGCGCGCCGCGGCGCGTAAACAGGCTCGAGACCTGCTTGTCGACGTTTGCGTCCAGCACGATCGTCGGCGTCGAGCCCATGACCTTGTCGATGAAGAGCGTGAGCTCGTCGCTGAGCTCGGGCTTGTCGTGCAACCCGGACGCCGAGCGGATCGACTCGCCGTTGGCGTCGACGATCGACACGGATGCGATCGGACAACCCAGCGTCTGGCACGCGAGCTCGCAGAGCAGGTCAAACATGTTGCTGTTGGCCGTGGCGCGCGTGGCAGCCGTGCCAGGGTTGTTGGACGCGTTGCCGTTGATCGTTTGCTGCTGGAGCTCCATGGCACAGAGCTGCTTGTTGAGCGTGCGGACGTCGATAAAGTCGTCGTACTCGTCGTCGTCGTGGGTCGCGAGCATGGGCGTCGACGACGCCGTGGACGACGACGTCGCAGTTACCGCGGTGGTCGTCGTGGCCGTCGACGACGACGACGCCACGGTCGCGCTGCTGAGCCCGCGCAGCTCCTTGCTCATCATCGGGTGCACAGCCGCCGACGTCCCTTGCTGCGGTTGCTGCGACGGAGGAGGAAGCGGCGGCGCCAGTGGAAGCCCCGCGACCGCGGCCTGCTGCTGCTGCTGCAGCGTCGCGTAGTCCTCGAGCGAGTCCGTGAGCTCAAAGTCGTTCGTGTTGGACGACGAGAAGCTCGACGAGCTGCGCGACGCGGCCCCCCCGCCTTCGACAAACAATTGCTCGGCGCGCGCGGCGGCCACGGCGCTCGCGACGGCCTGCGCCTGCTGCTGTTGCTGCGCGGCCACGTAGTGGCTATAGCTCTGGTTGTTGGGTACGTGGTGGTGGCTTTGATGCTGGTGGTGAAAGTGGGCGTGGTGGCTGTGGTTGTTGCTGCGGTCACGGTCGCGGTCGCCGCCGCTGGAGCCGCCCGAGCCGGACCCAGAGTCGGCGAACGACATGCGCGCGTTATACGGCGAGGGCTCGGGCACGTGGAGGTTGCTGAGCGAGCGCGCGCGCACGAGGTGGTCAAAGACGTTCGACTTGTCGTTGCGCTTGAGCGGCGTGGACTTGGCCTTGAGGCAGCACACTTTGCAGAGCCGGAGCTTGGAGTAGCCGATCACCGGCAGGTCCACGTTCTCGACCACGGAGCAGTCCGAGCAGATCACTTCGCCGCACTTGCGGCAGTGGTGCTTCCGCCGCAGCGCGTAAAAGTTGCGCATGCACAAGTGGCAGGAGCTGCGCTCGTGGTCCTTGACCCACGTGCTGCGGTGGATGTAGATCTGGTTACTCAGGCGGAGATCTTCCACAATGCCCTGGAGGCGGTTGAGGCTCTGCAGGAAAATGGCGCTGACGTACTTGGCGTGCTTGGACGCAAAGCTGCCGCAGATAATGACCTCGGTCTCTTCGTCGCTCACGCGGCGCCAGAAGACACCGAGCTTCGCGAGCGTCGCGCGCGTGATGCTGTGCGTGTCCTTGAGCGCCATGCAGCCCACGCGCTCGCCTTCGACCGACGAGAAGCACCACATGTACACGCGCTCATTATTGTTCGGGTCATTTGGCAGCGTCGTGGTCGTGAGGTAGTCGAGCACGCACAGGTCGCGCTTGCCCTGGCCACCAGTGTCGAACGCGCCCCACTTGACTGTGAGCAGCTCCTGAGGAGTTGCGTCCTCGGTCTCCACGGTCGCCATGGACGTCGCGTGGGTGTCGTCGTCGCTCGGCACGGACGTGTCCGAGTTGCGGCGCTTGCCCAGGCCGCCGTTGAGGTCGTCACTCAAGGCATCGTCGCCATCCCCGGCGCCCGTGACCCACAGCGTCGGGCGCTGGGCGTCGCCGCTAGGGTTCCGGTCGCTGACGGCGCGGTGCGTGCGGTTGTTGTCTTCTTTGGCGGGCGCTTCCTTGACGGGCCCGGAGAACGAGTGGAGGATCATGGTGTCGATGTAGTGCTTGCCAAAGCACTTGCGCATGAACTCGCGCCACGAGTCAGTGTTGGTGTTGGAAATCACCATGTTCATCTCGTGCTCTTGACAGCGCAGCACGGTCGCGGCGCGCACAAAGCGCGAGGACGTTGCGAGGTTCGAGGTGTCTTTGCGCAGCTGCGTGCCGTCCTTCTCGGGGGGCACGTACCGCCACTGCTCGTTGAACGACTGGTGGAGGCACGCGGCGGCGTTCTGCTTGGCGGCGTCGTAGAGCGACGCGACGGTCTCTTTCGACAGCGGCAGCGAGCGGAAAAAGTTGGCGCGCAGCGGGAAGCCGCCGGCGCTACTGCCCAAGGAGGACGAGGAGGACGAGCCGCCATTGAGGGAGGCGCCCGAGGCCGCGCCAACGCTCGCGTAGCTGCTCATGGTGATGCAAAGAGATCACGAAAAGCTCGCCTTGTGAGGCAAGTCGAGTTCGGAGAAGTGAGCGCCGGAGAACGGTTCTGCGCGAGAGTGGGTGTTTGGAGGTGGAGGAGGAGGAGGAGGAGGCGGAAGAGGAAGAGGGGAGCGAGACCGGACTGGAACAGTTCTGCGGAGAGCAAAGAGGAAGAAGCGCAGGCCAAAAGCAGAGAAAGAAGAAGAAGAGAGGAAACAAAAGCAACAAGTCGGCGACACGTTTTGTTGCGTTTGTGCGCTTTTAGGTCGTCCTGGGGTGCCATGGAAGGCAGGCAGCTCGGGAGGCGAGCCACGTGGGGCACGGATCTGCGCGTAGAAAAGAAGGAAGAACGCGTGGGATGCAGCCATGGAAGAAACTCCGGAGACAGAGGAAAGAAGAAAAAAACGAAGAGGCGGGCACAGCGGTTGGCGCCAAAGGAACAATGCGAGAGAAGAAGGCGCGCGCACCGAACGCGGAAGCCGTCGGCGCGTTCCTCAGATTGACTGGTCTCACGAGGTCCTCACTTTCCGGAACACAAAAATCCGATCCGCCCCCACTTGCGAAATCAACAACAAAAGACGCCACAACCAGCATAAGGCTCAGCACAAACATGGAAAGAAAAAAAAATCGACAGAAAGAAAACGAAGCATGTTTTGTTTTCCAGACAAACCTGCACTCATCAACATGGTTTATTTCGGTAACGGACCGGACGCAGACGGTTGCTGGAAAGTGGCGATGGAGAGTCATGGCTTGGGGCGCGCCCTGCATGGGTGGTGAGTATCGATCCAGCCAGCGGCAGACTGGCCCGAGCGCCAAGACGGCGTGACGCTCCCACCGCGTCGCGTGGCCTCGCGAGCGGTCTCCTCACTGGATCCCTTTCACTGGCAGTTCCAGGGGTCGCCCGGAGCCGACCGATCTAACATGCTCTAGTTGCCGCAACAAGAGAGTCAGCAAGATGGGAGGCCAATGCGCCCTCCGCGAACGGGTGCCAAGTCAAAACGGGCGCGACTGCTACCACAGCCGAGGGCGACAACCACGTTCTGCACGAGTCTCGATGCCGATACAGCACTAGTCAACAGATTTGTGCTGCGGTGCAAACGGAGACTCGTTCGACGGACTCCGCCAGACTGTCCGTCGACACCAAATCGTACAAGGAAATCGCCCGCCGCTGGGGAAATTTCCGCGATGTACAGACCGTACACTACGGGCCGGCGACCTCACCCATCGTCTTTTTGAAGACGCACCTGGAGAGATACTTGAGCCACAGCGACGCTGCCTTCGAGCCCATTGCGCAAGTACCGACAAGCACAGGTACGGCGTTGGCACCACACGCCCCAACGCCACGCAGTGCAGCCGGGCGTCCAGCGCGAAGATTCCGCGTGCGTTCCAGCATCACCGTCGGTTTCGAAGCCACATCAATGAATCCGCCACGACGAATAAAACCATCCAACGATCCATTTCCAACATTTGTTTTCAACGAATTCGGTCAATCTTGGTGCGAAACATTTCGAACGTGTTGGATTTCGAAACTGTTTAGAACAACCAATCCTTCGATTTGTTTGCTGGGGATGTCATGGTGGGGCAAAGATGGCTTCACAAAACCAGTCGCTTGTCGCGGCGATCTTAGCCTTTCTTGTGCACGGTATGCAACACCCGTTCACCCGAAGCGTCGTGCATCCTGATACTGTACCCCGTACCGTATTGAGTGTGATGCCAAACTCAGGAAACGCGGCAGCACGTGCACGGTCGCTCTGGAGCTCTCTGGGTTTCCTGCGGCAGAGTCATCCTCTCTCTCTCTTGCACATGGGAGCGAAGCTCGAGCCCGATTTTCTTTCCATGCACGGCACATGGTACATCCGTCCATCGCCACTCTCGTCGTGCGTGTGTGTACAGTAGTGGCTCGGTGGGATAAACACGAGCCTCGTGACGCTCGCTCGTTATCTATCTAGAACGTTCAGTCTGGATTCTGCTTTGAGGTCGGTTTGGCGAACCGGGTTCGGGGCTCTTGTCGACCTTGGGTCGCAACGTACCGTACCGTACGGTATCGCCAGTGGCACTTCGTTCTGTGAAGCCACGAACCATGGCACCGTACGAGGCCATGAACACCCAGCGAGTGGTTCGAGGGCGGTTTCCTCGTACCCGATGCTCACTTCTTCTTTCCGCAACCCGAAGGAGGAGCCCAGCCAGCATCCGACACCGTCTAGGCAGTTCGTCGTAGGTAGCGTGTTCCGTAGATGCCTGTGTTGCTCATTGTGGCGACAATCCGGCCGTCATCAGTGGTTGGAGCGCGCACGCAAGATACTAGTTTCCGTCTGGAGGAGAAGCAATACTTCGTCCACACACAGGGACTGGACTCGACTGCGCGCACACCTCCGTTTATAGTTGTCTTATTCTTACATCTGACTATGCCCGTACGTCTCGATTGACCACGCGCACGTTCGGTGCCCTCCTCCCTCCCACGCTACGCTGGCCTCATGACACGACGACGTCGCAGTAGAGCACGCGTCAAAAGCTCACGATGGGAGGCAGCTGCGCCGAATAACTGGTCGGGGGTCGCGCACTCTTCCCGGACAGCTCGCGACACGTGAGGGCGGCGCGAAGAGCTCCTCTCGCTTGGGAAATGATGGTGACAACTTGTCACCTACAAGTGTGGGGACTGGTAATCTGCCATCGAAATGACCAGCAAGCTGAACATGTCCAAGCACGCCCTACGCGGGTCCTGATTGGGCTCCAAAAGGGCCGCGCCATCACACACCAACACATACGTCTCGTCTCCTTTTCGATTACGGTTTCATGATTCCACACCTTCGCGTCGGATGGAGTGGGAGGGAGGCAGAGCAAGCCTCTGCATTCGCGCCTCTCGGTACGTGGGCTCCACGCTTGCCGAAAAGGCACTTCAACTAGCAGTACTTATTTAGGATATTCATTTGTGTACCATTTCACTGGCACGATATTTGTTTTGATACAAACTGTTATTTATATATCACCACAAACTACAAAAAGTTGTTTTCGAACATTCTGGGTTGGTCTATCACCATACCTGTACCGGTACCGGTACCAATACCTTTTTTCGAACCTTTTCCCAAGTGCAAGGAAGACTTTTCGACGGCCTGTTCCCCCAGTGAAATTCTCGCCAGGAACGTGCCAACTCATACTCGTCCTCACAACACGGAGTCTGCTTGGTGGGGTTTTCAACGTTGGAGGGAATGGCAATCAAAAGACAAACATGAGGCGACTAAATGCCTGTGAGCACTTAACCAGGTTGTGATGAAAGCGCCATCGCGAGGCAAGAAACTCTTGGTTGTGCTGTCACCTACCGGTACCGGTACCGCGTTGCGCCTGGGAATGGACGGCGCTGGGAATGGACACCACCTCAAGCGCACAAAGGCACGCGGCCAGAGATCACTTGAACACGCGATGTCGACGCTGCGGCATCGACCACCAGACGCGTTGGTTGAGGGACTCCGGATGGTGGCATAACCCTTTGGGCCGTTTGACGCCTCAGCATGTTTGCGGTTGTTGGAAGGGAGTCTGTGGCACTAGCGCCCAGTTTTGTTATTGTTTTCTGACTTTCCGTTCTCGACATTTCGCCTTGTTTTTGTTTACAAATCGAATCACGTGCGAGATCATCGCACCAGAATGAACCCAAACTGTCAAACCAGAACTCCAAATCCAGGTGGAACTTTGTCACCAAAAGAAGAAAATTCACAATTCGATGTACCTTGTTTTGAGATTCCCCGGATGACTCGATTCAGAACTTCAAGGGAATCGCCCAGGCCGCGGGATGAGAACAGCTTGATTCAGCCACTATCCCCTCTCCACATTCCTCACAAGGAGGAGATCAATCTCCATTTCCCTCGCCCGCCTCCCTCCCCTCCACTCCACTCTTCCTCCTACCCACCTCACTCCGTCATTCCCTCCGTTCGGCACACGCGAGCAGCCCCCCTCCCTCTCCGTCTCCATGTACCTCCGCCGCTCGCTCTCCACGGCATCCGCTTCGGCGCTACGCCGCTCACGCGCCACGCTGCCACGTGGTCTACAGGCCACAGCCGCGCGT
>JAADXJ010000146.1:0-39561 GCA_023337735.1 Pythium biforme | reverse complement strand
GAGACCGCCAAGCTCGCGGTGGGCAACCCTCTGGCCGCGAACGTCAAGATCGGACCGCTCGTGAGCAAGCTGCAGCAGCACAAAGTGCTAAGCTACATCGAGAGCGCGCGCGCCGAGGGCGCGACCATCGCCGTGCAGACGCCACTGAGCGACGAGCAACAGCGCGTCGGCTACTTTGTGGCGCCGACCGTGATCACGAACGTGCAGTCGCACATGCGCGTGTGGCGCGAAGAGATCTTCGGCCCCGTGCTTTCGATGATGACCTTCACGACCGAGGAAGAAGCCATTCGCTTGGCCAATGACTCGGAGTTTGGGCTCGCGGGCGCCGTGTTCTCCTCGGACAACGACCAACTCAGGCGCGTGTCCAAGGCGCTCCGCGTAGGCATCGTCTGGAACAATTGCTCGCAGCCGTGCCTGATCCAGCTGCCGTGGGGCGGCATGAAAAAGAGCGGCACCGGCCGCGAGCTCGGCCCGTTTGGCCTTGACTCGTACTTGGAGCCCAAGCAGATCTGCTCGTACGTCGCCGACAAGCCGTTCGGCTTTTACTTTGATGCGTAGGGTTTAGGCGTGGATCATGATTTCAGTAGATAACCACCTTCGGCAAATGTCACTGGTAGTTCGTTTTGGCTTGGCGTAGGTGCACGAATGCCACTGGTACATTGCGCCTGTTATCGTTGTCGCCGTCGGTAATCAAATTCACGGCCACGATGCCTTCGCGTGCGACCTCGACCGCCTTGCTGTGGCCCATCGGGCCAAAGTACTGCACGGCGCGAACGCTTCCGGGTCCGAAAGGCGTGATCACCGGGTCCCCGACGATCAATCCGCTGGACAACACCTGTTGCTTGAAGGCGTCGCCAATGGATGATGTGTCTGGCTTGAGGTCTTCGACTCGAACGACGCCAAATCCGAAACGAAAGCGCACTTGACAAAATCCGCGGCCGTAGTGTGTGGAGCGCAGAATGCCCATGCCGAATGTCCGGCACCGCACGATCGCACCGACCGAGAGGATGGATGACGGGGAGAGGTAGGCTTCGCGACTCCACGGGAAGGCAATCTCGAGTTTCGTGTCGCCCCGAACGGCCGTGACCACGCCAGGTCCATACTTGGTCGCGACGACACTTCCGACTTGGGCCGTCATACTGAACGACTTGAAATTGAGACCCTGGCGGGACAGCAGCGTCTTGGCGATCTTCACATCCAGGATGAAACGGTTCAAGAGTTGAAGCACGTATTCCGATGACGAGGACTGCGGATCTTCTCCCAAGTAACGCGCGGTCGACTCCCACGCGGACACCATCGTCTCCACGTCCATCTCGAGCTGCTCCATTGCGGCCTTGATATCCATGACTCGCTTTCGCATCACCGAGATGAATCGATTGTCGTCCACAGAGTATACACGCGCCTTGAATTCGGAAATGGCAGATGGAGGAGTGCCACCCACCGTAGATAAACCATTGGGCTGGTCGGGCGCGGTCTCTCCAGCGCGAGGACCACGGGCTCGAATAGCAGACAATAAATTCGCACGCGGGGGCAGGCCCGGCCGTGGTCCCTGGCTTGTAGATTTGCTCGCCCCATTGGTGCCCGCAGAGCCATCCGACGCAGTTTGCGCGTGTTCCTTGATTGCAGCGATCAGCGCAGTTCGTGGCTTTGGGTCACTGACACTCGCGGCTTCGGCGGAACCTGTGGTCATATTCACTTCCCGGTCACGAATCGCTGTTAGCAACGCGAGTCGCGGCGGCTTCTTCTCAGCACTTGTCGTCGGCATGGAATTGTGCTGTGGAGGCGAATCTCGTGGCACTTCGTCTGACTGCTGTCGCTTCTGGATCGCAGCCAAAAGTGCTCCTCTTGCGTTACTTACAGCAGGCGGCGATGATAGAGGCAGCGATTGCTTCGGCAACTCCGTCTTTGGCTCTGCCGATCCGTTCTGATTTCTGTTGCGCAGCATTTCCATGAGCGCTGCTCGAGGGTTCGCGGGAGGTGCGTCCGCAGCCTCACCACTTTCCGAGTTGACCCGAGGCTCATCTGGAGGGAATCTCGTTGCATGGGCGTTGTGCGCGTGCCGTCTCCTTCGCGCTTCCTCTGACTTTTCAAACCGCTTCATATCCTCCCGCATTTCTTCCTTGATTTCGGATTGAGCTTGGCCAACGCCACTTTGAAGCATTTTCGCTTGTGACAAGCAGATAACATTCGAGAAGCGTTTGGCGTCGGAGATCGCGCTGAGATCTTGGATAAAGAGCAGCACATCGCTTTCGCCGCGGTCCTGTTTGATACCATGGAATTTCAGTGCACGATCATTTCGGACACACTCATACAATGGCAGAACGTACATGAATGAGTCGCACGATAAACTGCAACAACGTCATCGTCTGGTCAATCGACTTTGTTTCGGAAAGCTTCAGCAAGGACTCCAACGTTACGCCACCCGAGTTCTCAATCTCCGTTCCAGAGTTGAGCAGGTTTCCGATGGCCAACACGAGCTCGAAGCACCTCGCGAGTCGTTCGCTGCGTAGAATTTGGGAGCACGCCTGGGTGATCAGCCGGATACGATGGCAGAGCTCCCGGTGCTGACTCTCAAACTGGGCGACGAACCGCATCGCGGCAATCTGTGGGCATAACAACTCAGTTGACTTGAACTGGCCTCACGAGGTGGCATGCAAACAATCTTACCTTTTCAGTGACGCGTGCGATATCGCACATATCCACTAGAAACTTTTCTGCTGGCTCCAAACGATTGCGGCTCCCGCGAAAGTTTGTGTAGCGCTTTGTCTCCACCGCTGTGGGAGCGATCTCGTAAATGTTGGAGATTCGGTCGGAAGAGAGAAAATCAAAGTCGCACTCCTTTAAGCTCTTGAGGATGGCATCGGCGCCGCCAGCTGCCTTGAACTGGGACAAACCAATCGCGATGTTGTTCGATCGACGCGAATCAAGAGCCGAGAAGACTTGTTTTTTCTTCCCTCCACTTGATTTCCCTCCTCCGGCAGCATCAGCCGTGGAACTAGGCGCATCCCTACCAAATAGCCGCGCAACCTCCTGGAAATCCTGCGGGGAAAGTCGTATCGGTGCTGTTTTACGCCGCGAAGTTTCGCGATTCCAGATTGATACCGTCGCTCGATTTGTCTCCAAGCTCTTCCAGTGAACCTTTCGGAACGAGTTGCCACGATTCGAACTGGTATCTGCTTTTCCTCCGCTGTGCCGGCGCTTCGAAGCACTTCCACTTGTGTCTTCGTCTGTAGCACCTGACGGCCCAGCCGAGAAGACGACAATCTTCTCGCTTGGCATCTCATCTTGCAGCATCTTTTGAGCGACTCCGGAATGTGGCACCCCGAAGCTCAGCATCTTGAAGTATTTGTCCATGGACGGGTCTTCGCGCAGTGCAGCGTACGCTGCACATTCACCACCGCTACTTGAGCCATCCGATAGCGCAGCCCGCCGCTTCTTTTCAGCATCTATCTCTTTGATGAAACAACGGTCGCACACTTTCACGTGGGGACCTTTGCCGTGAATTTGTGCAGTATGACGTGAGCACGGAAAGCAGACGACTGATTGGCATGCAGCGCACTGGTTTTGACGACTGAAGAACGAGAACGGCGTGAGACACTGTGCGCATGATGCCGGGGAGCCGTCGCCGTCGAGACCAAGAAACCCGCCGACTAGAAACGAGACAGGTTTTGTGATGAGCGACGCTCCCATACCAAAGAGACTGTCGTCCTCGGCTGCTGAGTCACCGGCGCTGTTTTCGTGCGAGCCACTCGCCTCTCGACTTCGTTGCTGTTGCACAGCGACGTCCTGAAGCTGCTGGAGGTGAAGGCCTTCCATATATGCCTGGCACCTCTCGATGCCAGCTTTGGTTGCGATTTTCCAGCTGATCGATTGCGCCATTCCTTGGCACGACTCCCACGCATTGTCGAATTCCACCAAGGAAAAGGACCGCATTCGATAGGTGACTTGGCGAGCGCGCATCATTGCGTTCGAGTTGTCGAGCAGCAGCTCGAGCGTGCCGTCAAAGACGGATTCAGTGACCAGAAGCAAGTCAGTCCACCCATCTGTGGTGGAGAGAATAAATGGTTCGACGACAAAGTTGGCCTCTTGGTCTTCACCATCACTATCTTCAGCCAATGCAAGGGAGACAGCAATATCCCCGGGGAGAACGCGCACTTGGAGTGCCACACAAACACCACCACTCCTCCGTGGCAGTTGAAATGGCACCGATCCTTCGAGTCCTCGCCTAGTGAAAAGGCATGAGTTAGATCTACATTACGTCAATCAGGAGTTAGGATGCACGTACAGAATCATAGTTTCCTCGAGTTCCTGGTTTGCAAGCAGGTTGCGGGCGACCGAGCACTGTTCGATGCTTTTCATCTCGTCCGGATTCCCGGCGTCGCCGCTTCGGATCATATATCCCGTCGCACCATTCTCAAGCGAAACAATGTCCTCTTCAAAGTTGTCATTCGGCGCACACTGCTTGAGGTTTGGTGGCAGCTCCATCTCGTTCAGAAATCTTTCGTCCGGATACGTCGCCAGCAAAAACTTGACACCGTTCAGCGCACTCAAATACGACACGATCTGGGTCGCACTGCTGTACATGAACAGCAACCCGTGGCTGTCGTAGTAGGTCTCCACGACGGCTCGTCGCTTGATCAGGTTCTCGAACGCGTAGTGGAGCATGTTGCGATTGAGAGCGAGCAAGAGCAATGCGCGCGCTCGTGTCCAGCCAAGATACTGCAGCTTCCTCGCGACGGGCAAAGCCTTGACGTCGGCGATGAGCTGTTTGTCGTCGCGTAGCACCGACTCGATCTGTAGCAAGAACTCAAAATACGGTTCTTCGGGCCACGCGCGCAAAAATGTTTCTTTGATGCCGTTGCGCAGCACGGCTTCCAGTGAGAGCACAAACTCGCGGGTGGCTCCTTCGTGGAGCGGCCGGTCCGGGTCCGTCATGAACATCGCGACCATGTCCATGACACATCGCTGCAATTGCTGGATCGCGCGCGTCTGCTCAAAGGAGACTTCGTCGACCGTGAGCCGTCGCTCGAGCGCGAGCTTCTTGGCGAGGTGCGGCTTGACTTGCTGAGTCGTGGGCTCGGTCTTGGGCTGCGCGTGGCGCTGCTCCGTCTCATCCGCGGCGGTCTGCGCCGCCCGCAGCGCGCGCGTAGAAGTGACAACGAAGCGGTAGAAGACGCGCTTGTGGCGCACGATCGAGTACGAGTTGTCCCAGCGGAACGTGTACATGCTGCCGGGCGTCGCCTCGTGGATCACGCCTTCGGCGCTCACGGCCTCGTGGGCCGTAGCTGTATGGTCGGCCTCCGCAGTCGTGGGTTTGGGCCCCTTGGCGGCCGCATCGGCGTCGTTTTCGCCATGTCGCTGCGCCGTGGCATCACCCGAGAGGAGGCTTCCTCTCGCTGCGTACCGCACCAGCTCCTGGATGGCTCGGCCATTCTCCACGATCTGGAACGCGACGTCGTACTCCTCGATGCGGAACTGCCACACGACGCAGCGCGCGCGGTCCGTCGACGCAGACGCAGCGCCGCTATGTGTCGCTTGTTGTTGTTGTGCGACAACGCGTTCATGTTCAGCAAGATCATCATCGTTGTCGTCGTCGCCGTTCAGCGGAATCTTGACGGAAACATCCGCCGCACTGCCGCGTCTAAAGAAGCACACAAGCGACCGGAGGGCATCCGTCATCAGTAAGGTCAACCAGACACGCACGCGAACACACACATACCTACCTCAGGACGAGCGGCACCCAGGGCGTCGCCTGCAGCACGAACGCCGCCGCAGTCTTGGGCGGCGTTGCCATCTTGTCCCCGCAGAAAATGTGACTTCCAGAATGGTGGGGAAAGACTTTTCGGACATGAGAATCCTCAATTTCAACCAATCCGATGCTCTCTAAAATGTATTTTATCCAATAAAGTCGCGATAGGTTCCGTGATGCCTGCCGATTCACTCCAGATGGCTTCAATACTGGTCAACCACCACAGGGTTAGAGGGGCTGGTAGTCACGGCGGCGCAGGAGCCGCTTGTACGCCATGGCGCTGAGCGTGCCAACGGCAACTAGCAGCACCGACGGCCAGACCCACTGCCACGCGCTCGTCGACGGCTCGGCGTTCTTGCGGGCCGTGAGCGTGGCCTCGTCTACAACGGCGGCCTCGCGCAGGCCGCCGCCAGTGCGCAGCGTCGTGGTCCCCGAAGGCGTGACGTGCGCCTGTGGCACCGCCTGCTTGGGCAACGTCGGTAACAAGACAGGGTGGTAGCCGCAGATGTCCTGCCACACGCCTGTCTGCTGGATGTGGCCCGTGAGGATCGTGTCGAACTCGCCCAGCGGACAGTCGAGCGCGCAGTTGGCCAGCTTGACTTGCGTGCGCTGCGACTTGGGCGACCACACAAAGAGCTTCACGACGTGCTGCGGCGGCGCGTTACCGTCTGCACCAGCGTTCGGCAGCTTGTGGAGCTCAAAGAAGAGCGTCGTGCCCGGGATGAGCGGTGTCGAGCCGTTGTACTCGGGCAGCCCATCGAAATGGAACTTCATGCCCATCATAAAGCCCAGCCCGTGGAGCAGCTCGCGGTGGCCGTGGTACGAAAAGTACTTGGTGGCCTCTTCCGGATCGAAGCTTGGCGCCGCGGCGTCGTTGAGGTTGCGCAGCAGCAGCTGCGGGAAGCCACCGATGACGTACGTGACCTGGCGCGGCGTCGAGTAGAGCCGTTCGACCAGGTGCTGGAACGCGAGCTTGCTCAGCTGGAACGTGAGCTCCGGTGTGAGCCCCGGTGTCGGCGCGAGCCCGGCGTCCTGGTCAAAGAGGAACATGTCGGTCACGTCCTTGATCGCGGCGATGCCGCCCTCGCCCTCGTGGCCCTCGTAGAACGGCGTGCCGCAGATCTCAGCGGCCGCCTCCAAAATCTCGTCGTGGTCCTTGATGAGCTGCTTACCGCGCGTCGAGCTATACTGCTTGCCGTCCTCCTGCATCGTGTTCCAACACGGGCCCATGGCCGTGAAGTCATGCTCGTTCTCCGAGAGCTGCATGTACACCGGGATGGGCTGCTTGCTGTAGCCCTTGGGGCCCGTGCCCTCCGGGTACAGTCCAAAGCCCAGCGCCATGGCGCTCTGCCCGCAGCGGTTCGCGGCGTCGGCGCGGAAGTAGGCTTCAAAGTGCTCGTGCGTGCGGCCGTTGAACGACGGCGCGAGGAACGCCTTTTCCGTGACGTACACGTCGCGGATGTGGCGGCCCGTGGCCTCGAGCTGCTCCATGCCGCGCTCCGTGAGCTGCTCGGGCGGGACCTCGTAGGCCGCGATGTTGGGCAGGTTGTTGGGGCAAAGCGTCTTGACGACCGGGTTGGGCGCGCGGCTGCCATGGCGCGAGAGCGTCACGAGCAACACGAGCTCCGACGCGTCCTCGGGCGCGTCCATGTTGATTGGCGCAGCGGAGACCTGCGCGCAGGCCGCGGCGAGCCAGAGCGCGAGCACGCGTGCGATCTTCATGGCCCCGTAGCGGTGCGTCGACGTCGTGGAGCGAGGAGGCCGTGAAGTTGCGCGGCACGCGGTACGACGCAGAGTGAGAGACGTTCTTTTTCTTCCTCAGGCAGGACTGGAGTGGCCGTGACCACCTACAGCGGTTTCACGCATCCATCTATGGCCATGGCGGCGTGCGATGCGCCACCTCAGATAGAATCCAACGGCCCACGAAACGCGGCCCGCGACGCGAATCGTTTCCAATACCGTACCCGTATGGGACGAAGAGAATATCCCAACGGTCCCATGGGATGAGTGTGGCAATGAGGGCTTATTGGACCAGTCGCTTCGCCGTTCGTGACGTCGGCCGCGTCGGGTGCGAGCGATTGGGTCGCCGGCGGAACGCCGTCGTTGAAGTCGGACGGGAGCACCACAAATTGGCTTAGGCTTGCATTAGCTTAGGTTAGCTCCTTCGGCGATTCGTGCCTCCACCGATTCCGAAAGCCAACAAACAGGCCGAACGACAATGGAGGCGACGGCGGCGTACCCGCAGTGGCCGCCCGTGCTCGTCAGCACGGGGTTAGGCGGCGCCATCGCGGCGCCTTCGCCTGATCGCATCCCACTGCAGCCTGTTATGGTTAACGACCCGCGCGAGCGCGCGCGCTTCGGCGGCGTCGACTGTGTCGGCATCTTGCGCGAGTGCCACCGCAACCTCGCCGGCTACAGCTTCGCGCGGCCGCACAAGCGCACGCAGTACAAAGGCGAGAACCACTCGGGCGAGATCGCGATGTCCGAGGCCAAGTACTTTGCGCGCCACAACCGCGAGTTCGTGCCGCGCGACATGGCCTTTGCGTTTCTCCAGGAAGAAATCTTGCGCGAGCGCGAGAGCGACCTGCCCAAGTGGCAGGGCAACGCGCTGCTCGGCCTGGAGTTGCCCGAGAGCCGCGACCACGCCGTGTTCTTCCCGACGGGCCAGATCATGCAACAGGCGCGCGTGTTCCGTAACTTTGCGCGCGACCGCAAGCGCCAGCGACTGAGCAACGGCGTCGAGTGTGGCGCCGTGATCCGCCAGTTTGAGCTGCTCGGCAGCCGCGACACGTACGAGGTGTACGGCGCCTCCAGTGTGTATGCCGCTGCACGAGGTGCCGCGAACTGTACGATTTTGGAGGCTTCCTTTGGAAGCGACGATGCCGGAGGCAAGGACACACTCACGGCAGTGCACCGGCTCCGGTTCGACGAGATGCTGTACCACATCGCCGGCAGTCCGCACACCGAGAGCGACATGGCGTTCATCACTGGAGACGGCCAAGTACACACGTGGGCGCCAACCAGTGGGACCCATTCGGTGCGCATGGAGACCGCTTCTGTGGACGATCGCCTGCTCCGCTGCGAATATGCGAGGTACGCTCTGGTCCTATTCGCTACTCGTTGGGTTATACATGTGGTGCTCACGCTTCCTTTTTACATCAGTCATCCATGTGTGCTGTGGACGTCAAATCGCGTCCGTGTACAGAATTTTGATCTTCGTGAAGCACAGTCGCCGTCGTCGTCCATATCGCTCTTTGACCTCGTCGAAATGAACGCGCCGAACAGCGAGATCTATGCGCTCAAGCGTCGTGAAAGGTACGCACGTAGCTCCAGATTGCGTCCTTGTCACATCATGATATATTGATCTCACATTTGTACGTGGACATTAGGGCCCCGTTCCAGCTTGTGGTTGGTACGAGCGTGTCCATCGAGTTGCTGGACAGTCGCATGCCAGGCCGGGCACTGTTGTCGTGGGAGCAGCGCCATGAAATCGACTCCAAGTTGCCGTATTTCGGTGCAATCGATGAAGTCCACTGGGGGAGCGGCTCGCGTTTGGACAAAGGTGCGATTATATGTCCTCATCCAGCGGCTGAACGAAACCACTCCTTACACTGGCCTGCCATCCAGGTATCATTCTCTCGTCGACGCAGGGCCGCAAAACGCTCTCGCTGTACCCGTTCACGAGACACGAAGATGCCGCATCCACCGTTGGCTCGTCCACGTTCCTGTCGATTGCGCCCCTTCGGTCTGCGGGTAATACACCCCAGCGTGGAATCTCCCAATATATCGCGTCGGACTCGCCGCTCGATCTGCAGCTACGAGACGGCAGCGAGTGGACGACGCTCTCCGGCCTGTGCGCACTCGCGGACGACGCTAACGCAGCAAGCGCAAGTGTGTACCAGCTCAGCAGCATGGGCGATCTCTTCTGTCAGCAGATCCGGCCAAGTGCGAGCGACGAGATGTACGAGACGGCCGTGCAAATCGAGTAAGTGCTCGACACTCCTCCTTGTTGTCGATTGTGCTGACTCGTGAGATATACCTCCATTCAGACTACCGTGCGGTGTAACAGCACAGCGCGATCCAAACGATGACGACGGCACGCGGCTACCTATTCCCGCCGACGCCCTGGAGGAGGAGCACGCGGCCGATGCGCTCACGCCATTCGTCGCGCTGCCCGTCAAGTCCTTCATTGAGCAATTCCCCCGGCTTCCGAACGCGGGTGAGAACGCCGACGACAGTGTGTTCCAGCTGCAGGCGTCGCACGAGGCCATCACGGCGCTGCGCCGTGCCTGTCGCCCGTCGGCCACGCTGTTCCGCCTCCACCGATTCGTCAACGAGCAGCTGCAGCTCAGGGTCACTTCCCAGACGCTGCTCCGCGTGCTGCGCTCGCACGCCGAATTCCGCGTGCGCAGCGTGCACCATCGCTTCCGCCAGCGGGTCGCGACCGTGTTGGATCCATTCCCGACACCGTTCCCAGCACTGGACGCGCGTGTGAGTGCGGACGAGCGACTCGCGACCTGCGTGTGCTGTCCGCAGACGGCGTCCGAGCCGTGCGAGAGCGTCGCGTGCATTGTTCCACACGCGCTGATCATCACGAGCGCGACGGAAATCCACACCGAGTCTTGCTTCCCGACGGTGCGGAAGCATACAGCCACCGCGATGGACGACTTTGCCGCTATCTTGGAACAGGCCCGAGACGCATACGGCCAAAAAGAGTAGTAGAATGTAGATTAACCCACATGCCTGATTGATGCTTTTTGCCCTGGAATCCTGCCTCTGCTAGGCCTCTCGCGAAGTGAAGCGATACAGGGCACACCGTCGCAATGAACCAGGTGAGCTTCATGATCGTGATATTTCCTCTGCAGTTGGAAGAGAGGACCTTGCTGGACCACAACGAAGAGAGCAAGCTGGCTGGTGCACGTACGTCAGTTCCCCCATCCAAGATCTCCATATCTCAGCTGTGACCCTCACAGAGATCACGCACTGCCGAGCTGCCTGGTCGTGTTGGAGGGGAAATTATAATTGAGTTCTCCGGAATATACGTACTAATGTTGATTATCTTATGAACCTGCAACAAATACCACCTTGCATTTGTCGCACAGGTAAACCTCAGAAAAAAGGGAACGCCACCAAGGAAAAACACCAACCTCATGAGCGACAAGGTGGTGCTGGAGGAAGAGCAATATGTGGAGGCGCTCGAGCGCATCATCGAGCGCGACTTCTTCCCGGATCTGCCGGCGTTGCGCGAGCAGCACCAGGTACGTTGCGTCCTTCTCTGTCTGGGTTGGTTTGGTAGAGAATGAGAGTACTAAATCAACCTTGTTGTGTAGCGACTGCGAGGCGATGGTGCCACTGAGCGTGTGGGCTCGACGTTCTACGCCGAGAGCGTGGCCACGACAGCACCAAGACAAGTGGATAGACGTCGCATTCGCGCGCCTGCGTCTGTGGGGCGCAGCGGGAGCTCGTCGTGGGATCAGCCGACACCGACTCGCGTGGCGGCGGGCGAGAACGATCACTCGACTGCGCTTTCCCGGAAGCATACGGGCGACGAGAGCGACGCCGGTGCGGCAAATGAGCAGCGCCTAGACGATATGACGCTGAGTCGCTTTGTGGTACGTGATTGATTCACGGGGGTTTGTTGGTGCTGGACTTGTTAGGCTAACAGGTTGCGCTTGGTGATTTAGGCGACCCACACGTCGGAAGACAACGCGGCGTTCACGGAGCTGCAGGAGAAAACGATCGAAGACCACAAACGGCGATACCATTGGGCGTATGATACGGACGGAAGCAAAGGTGACGCGAAGCTTCACCTGCTCACGAACGGCGCGTGGATCTCCAAGGAGCAGCGGCAGATCGTGGACCAAGTGCTCGCACCCACAGGCGACAAGGACAATCGGCCCACTGCACCCGAAACCTGGCCATTTCGGGCACGCAACGCGCTGTTGTTTGTACCAGATCTCGAAGCATCCAAGCGAATCTGCAGGGTGTGTTGCGTAGTCGATTGTCGCACACCCGACGGAAGGAAACGAAATTAACACTGTCGCTTGGGTGTCTAGGTTGACACGGCCGACACCATCCCGCTTCTCGAATGTGGAGATAGAGCAGAAGGAACGATTATAAGGCCTGATCCATCGAGCGGTGTAGCTCGGTCGCGCGGGAAGCGAAAAACAGTGTATGCAAACTCGCGCTTTCAAGCGGACGCCAACGAAATAGGGGAAGGCGAGCCCGTCAGCGCTCCACCCCGGAAAAACGACTTGGAGCTCGTCCAAATGACGCCCCAAATTGCTCCTGGTGTGGACGCCAGTCCACTCATGACGTGGGGAGACATCGAAGACACACCCATGGTCTTGGATGCTCGAGCGAATCCAGGTACGCGTTTGGCTCAGCATCAATCTGTAGATCGTCAACTAAACCGTTGGGTGGTGCGACAGATCAAGTCTTGAATGGGCCACGGTTCGTTGTCAAGGACAGTTCTATACGAGAGGAGATTGCGAGTCGGCTGGAATCCCAGTCCGTACGTACCCGAACCTTTCACGCTTTTCGGATGCTCTTTCCATGACTGCCGCACTCATAATTATTCACTGCATGAACAGCGTCTGCGCAAATCTCAGTCACGTCAGCAAACGCCGACACCACTAATTATACGGGGGAAACGAGAAAGTGATCAAACCCCGCCATCACGCGCTGAGAGTATCCGAAGCCGCCTGTCAAGCATGCGATCGACGCAGCGGACACCAGTTTTTGGGTCGAACTCAGAACTGCGCGCGAGTTACACGACTCCTCTTCTTCCTCCGCGCCATTCCAAATCCAGATCAGCAAAGAAATGATCCAGGAATCAGGCTCTCTTTATAGACGAACTGGGTCAAAGACGTGGGTCGATATTTATAAGGGTTGCCCGCGCCAATGAGGATTGACAACGGCCCCGCGGCCGCAGTGAACTTGGTCTGAGCCGGTGAATAAACTCTTTGATCGGTGCGCGCGCTGAAGCACGCCAGCTGTCAAACTCAGAGGCAACCAAGTGTTACTAAGAGACCAACTCAGAGAATGATGGCAAGTGACGGAGGGTTGTATAAGTTACTCGTGATCGGTGGTGGTCCAGCCGGCGTCGGGGCGTTCATTCGAGCAGCACGGACAGGATTCTTGGATCGTCTATTGAATCCTGCTCTCCACGGAGAAGCCAAAGACGTGGAGACAAGCGCGCGCGTGGGCATGAAGCAAAAAGGGGTTGCGATTGTGCACGATGGAGATGCGAGCACGTTTGGTTCCGGAAACCTCGGCAACTACGTCATCAACTCCAACACCTTCGCTCGCAGCTTGCTGAGCAGCGTGTTAGACGAGAAACCGGATCTAGATCCGCCCGAGAGTATCAAAAGCACGTTTTTGGAGCGAGCGAAGGACCACGAAAGCACGAAGAAGTTGGAGGAAACAGGGAACTCGCCAGCCTGCTTGGTTGATTTCGGCCGGTTTCTTCAAAATATCGGTGCTTGTCTCTTGAAGGAGTTGTCGATGCACGCAGATACATCAAAGTGTCTGTTGAACTCTCGAGCGACGCGCTTCGAGCGGCTCGAGTCGGGTATCTACCGCGTTGAAGTGATGGAGAACGATCGTGTGATCACACTCTACTCGGAACACCTCGTTCTCGCAATAGGGGGGCGACAAGAGCTGCCCCCACAGCTCGAGAACCACACCTCCTACAAGGCCAAGTCGTTCCTCTCCGAAGACTGTTTACGGGAAGATGGCTTCGCTCGACTACGTGACCATTTGCTGCAGAGTGAAGGACGCAAAGTGTGCATCATTGGCGGTTCTCACAGCTCATTCTCTGTGGCCTGGTTGCTGTTGAACAAGGGTAAGCAGCTAGCAAAGTCGCTTGCGCAACCAAGCTTGGTGGCCGTATCAGTCGGTGAGGATCAGACCAGTACGAGCGCACAAAGCTCTCCTAGCAAATCCAATGCTCCACGATTGCCGATCGCGACTGCCGATGGTGACTCTGGAATCACCACTGTCGCTGCAGACCCGGTCGGTCCACCCGCGCTTGAACTGACAGCGACACCCATCAACCCTGCAGTGACTCCACTTCCGCCGAGTGTTCTGAAACCCAAGTCGCAAGCGCTAGTGTTCCAGCCTCGCGACATCACCATTTTGCATCGCAGTCCGATTCGCTGTTACTATTTTACACGCAAGGAGGCCGAAGCCGACGGCGCCGACGCCAGTCGCGTGGACCGAACTGGTTGCGTGAACACCTTCACCGGTTTACGAGAAGACTCGAAGCATCTCTACAAGGAGATCAAAGCCGGGAAAGAGTGCCGCGTGCGATTGTTTCAAGTGAATCAGAATGGCTGCCAGAATCTCACTACAAAGGCATATGAATCGGCGAACGCGATCGTCTGGTGCTGCGGATACGGCACCCGAATGCTCCCGGGTTTCGACGAGCAAGGCAAACCGTTCACATTCGACGAAGACCACGGCGTCGTAAAGCTCGATCTGCTGGCGCGGATCCAGCTCCTGCAACCCTCGAAAACCGTGGTTTCAGCAGCGAATCTGTACGGCGTTGGCCTGGGCTTCAGCCTTCAATCCCACGTCGACGAGATGGGTACCGAGACCCGGGCGGACGGCGTAACAGTCTATCACCGACGAGGCGCAACACTGGTGCTAGCGGCGCTGTTCGGTCCAGAAGTGTTCGGCAAAGACGCCCAATCGTTTGAGGAAATGGTCGAAAAGGTACGAAAAGTGCATTTTATATCCAGTGAATTAGGATACGATAACTCACCATTCATGACATGCAGAACGACAAGAACCGAAAGAAGAAGGAACCTTCGGGGAACGCCGTCGAGTGCAGTCTGTCGGACAGAATCAAGAGGTGCGTCCAGCGTGCTATGCAGGCGCCATCATGGCGACCTGTTGACGCTTTGGGGTATTGATGTGTGGCAGTGTGTTGGCACTCTGTGGTCTACAGATCGGGCGGTCAGAGCCACGGTGCAGCACTATCTCCTCTCCGGACTCCTTCCAAGGCTGGAGCAAGTAGCAGTAACATCACTGGGGCCAGCACGCCACCAGCTGAGACCTCCAGCGTGCCCTTCGTGGCTCTCATCACGCGTATCTCACCAGTAAGTCTCGTCAATACCTATAGCCAGGGCCACAGTCTCACCTGATTCAATCTTGACTTGATGTGCAGGAGAAGCCCGCGTCGCGACGGATCTCCGCGAAGACCGCCCTCGTGCTGGCGCCCAACAACGCAGCAACGGCGGCGACTGTGCCAGCGGCACCAGGCTCTCTATTGGCGACGAACCCGCCGGTCAAGATGCTGCTCCAGCGGAGACGCTCGACGGAGACGCCGCCGGTGCCTGCCTCCACGACCACCCGGAAGAGCGACGCGCGCCAGCCGCACGTCCGCGCCTCCGCCGCTCCACGAACCGGCAGTGGGTCGTTGTCCAAGGCCACCATGCGTCACGGCTGCTCGGCGCGCTTCTCGGAGCGATCTCGATGCACCGAGCCGCAGACCATCCCCTAACAACAACATCTCATCTCAGGTGGAGTGGACGTCTTCTACTCTGGGCAGTCCAGACATACTGTAATAGTTGCTCGTTGGCGCAGTCCACCGTTGGTGAAGTTGCGGTGGACGTCCAGTGGGGAGTGCGTGCACAGAATTGGCGCATGAAGCAGCTGCTGAGTTCCGAGAGTGTTCCGGAACGGCGCGAAAACGTGAAGCCATCCGACGCAGCTTGTGCCGAGCGACGTCTTGACCCCCAAAACAAGTGGTGCTAAACCTCGTTTTGGCATGCAGCGGTGTAGACTATTGTGGATAAGGTCGTGTTGTGGTCACTCAACGGGCGCGGAGGCGGGGAATCAACAGAAAGAATGCACGCGCACGTTGCACCGGTCCAGAAAACCCTTCCGAGACTCACGACTGCAACTGCCAACATGGCGTGCTCGGAACGAGCGTCGCTTGACGCTTCACCCAGCAATGGATGGCCGCGAAGAGAGACCTGCGGCTACGTTCAATGTATGGGTGTGAGAGTGAACAGGAGACTCAGGAACAAGAACTGCGATGCCGCGTCGTTCTCTTGCTCTCTCTCAGCACGATCCAGTCGGCGCTGTGGAACTAAACAGTTTTGGACCAACATCATTGTGCGATTTCTCGTGTGGGCGCCACTGCCACTCGACACCAACGCTTTCTGATTCTCTTTCATTGGCGTCAATACCAACAGAAAGATGCAGCGACACCACCGACACACGACCCCTTCGTCCAACGCCTGCGACCTGCAGAACGAGGACCATGAGCGCATCAGCACGCTGAGCGAGCGCAACCGCATCCGCACCCGTCGGGTCCCTCTCGTGGTCAAGCCGCGCCGCGCCGTGGAGCGTGAGCCGCTCATTCTGCTTCCCGTCGACACCATGGCAGCGCTCTACGACGAGCAACACCTGCGCGCCGTCGCGCCAACGTTCAAGGCGGCCAAGATGGCGGGCGTGGCCCACTCGCCCAAGAAGGCTGGGTTTCACAAGACCCTTGATTATCATCACCTTCAGGGCCACGCAGAGCCGCAGGACGAGCCCCGTGTGAGCGACGGCAGCAGCCGCCCGCGCACGTCCACGTCGTCGTCCCTCGCGCCACCCACGCCGCAACACATGGACGCCGACGAGGCCGCGATCGCGCGCGTGTTTGAGCACTCGATCGTGCTCGAGACCGCTGTCCAGCAGATGCAGATGCGCGCAACGCAGCTCGCGACCGAGGCGGCCGCAGCAGGAACATCGCACCGCGACTGCCAAGTGTGCTACGAGCGCATGGACGCGAGCGCCGCACACACCTGCACGACCTGCCGCGGCGCGTTCTGCGCGGGCTGCATGAGGTGGTACATGAAGTACAAGATCCTCGAGGGCGAAGTCTCGGAGAAGAAGCTCGTGTGCCCGGCGCCGCAGTGCATGCGGCCGCTCCCCCAAGACTACATCCAGCAGTGCGTGTCGCCAACGACCTTTGACAAATACCTTCACTACTGCGAGAACCAGCGCCCGGGCGTTCGCTTCTGCCCGCGCCCTGGGTGCTGCAGCAAGCTCGACGAGCCGCTCCACTCGACGACGCGGCGCGCGCTGTGCTCGTCGTGCGGCCACGAGTCGTGCATGCGGTGCGGCGACGAATTCCACTTGGTACCGTCTTGTCGCCGCAAGGAGAAGCGCTACGGCAAGTGGCGCAAGCGCAGCAACGTGCGCAAGTGCCCGACCTGCAAGAGCGACATCGAGAAGCAGGGCGGCTGCGCGCACATGCGCTGCTTCCAATGCGACGCCGAGTTTTGCTGGTCGTGTCTGCGGCCATGGGATGCGCACGACGAGACGCTGTGCCTACCGCTGTCGTTCCTGCGGTCGAAAGACCCGAGATTCGGGTGCTGCAAGCCCGTGCGCGCCGTCACCAAGACTGTCGCGATCGGCGCGGCCGTGGTGGTAGGCGCCACGGGCGTCGGCGTCGCGGTGGTCGTGCTGCCGCCACTGCTGCTGGTCCACTGGGTGCGGTCGTCGTCGCGGTTCCACCGACGCGACTCGCTCCACTCGGAAGACTTTTTCGTCGAGTAAACTAGACGTCCTATAGACGACGCCGCCCGGTCTTTCTGGAATATACATCACCCTGCCTTTTGATACCCGACGTGATAGGAAGTCCGCTTGCTGTAGCGGAGAGGGCTCTTGGCTGGATACGGATCTCGATCGTGGCTTGGGAGACCGTTGCTGTTCGCTGTTGACAATCTTCATACAAACTTCCCATCAGAGGGAGAATCCCAAGGACGCACCCGCGTGTGTTAAAAAGAGTTCATTGGATCATCGGCATCGCGCCCCTCTCCGCTTCTCGCGCAGCCTCATCTTCCTCGCACCAGAAACCCACAGAGGGGGCCATGCCGGGGACGAAGAAGACACACCGAACGAGCGACGCAGGGGCGGATTCTCTCGGACTATGAATATTTACGGAGCGGAGACACCATCAAAGACCGGATTTACGCCGTCTTGAACATCTCAGCAGCCTTCTTGATCGAGTCCACGTCCACTGTAAAATACAACCACACAGAATTTAGTGAGCCAATGCCAACGTTGTCAACGTTGGAATCTCGCCAACAACGTACCGCGCTTGCCGCGCTCGCCGTCGGCCCACTTGAAGGCGGCGAACTCGACCTTGTTACGGAACAGCACCTTGCTCTTGATCGGCTCCTTGAGCGTCTCACGGAGCACGTTGGCCGACTTGTTGGCGTACTGCAGGTAGGAGAGGCCCGCCTGGCGGAAGAAAGAGGTGCCCTTGCCGCTCATTTTGTTGGCTCGATCGCTTGTTGTCGTGGAGTGGGCGACTACAAAAGGGGAGACCGACGGCGTGTGGTTCTCCCTTTCCGGCACACGGGTGCGCGCCGCCCATTGGCTGAATCCACGACGCCTCCGAGCCGCGTGCAATTCAGGATTTGAATTGCAATTCATTCCCACCTACCGTCCAATGGCGTGTTAAACATCTCACTTACCTTGTTCTGACAATTGACAAGTCCGTTTTGTTGGTGTATTTTTTGTTGGTTCGGTGGTCTGCGCACTTCCAACGATCTCATCAGGAAGCGCACGTGGACGACCAGTGAACATGGTGGCCCCTTCGCGCGCGCTGGCGTCCAAGAAGAGCGTTGCCGTCGGCGCGCTGCTGCTCGCGACGGCCGCTGTGGGCGTCTACTACTTTGTCAAGACCCATGGTGCCGCGCCTGCCATGGAGAAAGCGCCCAGGAAGCCACTCTCGCCGTCGCGCAAGAAGGCCAACAGCGCCACTCGCAAGCAAAAGACCGACAAAACGACCGAAGAGGAGCTGCCGCCCGTGCCCGTGCGCATCCTCTACGGCACGCAGACCGGCACGTCCAAGGCAATGGCCGAGAACCTCGAACGCGCGCTCTTCGCGCTCAACATCGCCGGCTTCCACTTCCAGACGAGCGTGGTTAGCATGAAGGACTATGACCAGGACAACCTCGAGCAGGAGTCGATCGTCGTGGCAATTTTGTCGACGTGGACGCACGGCGCGCCGCCGCAGGACGCGCGCGTCTTCTGCGCGTGGCTTAACGACATGGCCCTGGACTTTCGCGTGTCCAAGCTCTGGCTCGAGAAGGTCCCGCACGCAGTCTTTGGGCTCGGCAGCGCCGAGTACGACGAGCACTTTGGCACGGCCGCCAAGCAAGTGGACGCCGACCTCTCGACGCTCGGCTCGCCGGCGCTTGTGTCGCTCGGGCTCGCGGACGACAGCGTCGACCAGACCAAGCCCTTTGAGCAGTGGCGCGACACGCTAATCGCGTCCATGTGCGAGTACGTCTCGGACCTGCACGCATCCGCCGGAACAGCGACGACGACAGCGTCGTCGTCACCCACGGGCAAGAGCTCGCAATGGCTCTCTCAGAAAGAGTTCCGTCGCCAGAAGAAGGCCAAGCAGGCGCAGATCGATGAGGCCAACGGCGAGGTCGTCGAGCTCAACGAAGAGGATTTCATGAACGAGAAAGTGCTCACGGGCGATTTTTCCGACGACGACGACGACGACGAGGCCGCGGAACAGAACAGCGGTGGCGGTGGCGACGACAACGGCGTGGTTGATGTCGAAGACATTGGCAAGTCGATGAAGGAGTCGGAGGCCGCGACGCTGTCGCGCGAGATGATCACGCCCATGCAGCGGAAGGCGCTGACCAAGGAAGGCTACAAGATCATCGGCACGCACAGCGCCGTCAAGCTCTGCCGCTGGACCAAACACCAGCTGCGTGGCCGCGGCGGCTGCTACAAGCACACGTTCTATGGCATCACGAGCTACCAGTGCATGGAGACCACGCCCAGCCTCGCGTGCGCCAACAAGTGCGTGTTCTGCTGGCGCCACCACAAGAACCCAGTGGGCCGCGTGTGGCGCTGGAAGACCGACGAACCGACCGTGCTCGTGCAGGGCGCTGTGGAGCGCCACCAGAACATGATCAAGGAGCTCAAGGGACTACCCGGTCTCATCACGGACCGCTGGCACGAGGCCTTCACGGTGCGCCACTGCGCGCTCTCGCTTGTGGGCGAGCCCATCATGTACCCATATATCAACGAGTTCTGCCGCGAGCTCCACGCGCGCCGCATCTCGTCGTTCCTCGTCACGAACGCGCAATTCCCCGACAAGATCCAGGAGCTCGAGCCCATCACGCAGCTGTACGTGAGCATCGACGCTGCGACTAAGGAGTCGCTCCAGGCCGTCGACCGACCGCTGTTCAAGGACTTTTGGGAGCGCTTCCTCGCGTGTCTCGAGCAGCTCAAGCTCAAGGGCCAGCGCACGGTCTACCGCCTGACGCTCGTCAAGGACATGAACATGACGGAGCTCGACAACTACGCCGAGCTCATCAAGATTGGCCAGCCGGACTTCATTGAAGTCAAGGCTGTGACATACTGCGGCAAGTCGGACGGCTCCGACCTGACCATGAAGAACGTGCCGTGGCACGAGGAAGTGCGCAGCTTTTGCGCGGCGCTGTGCGAGCGTGTGTCAGGCGAGTACGGGCTCGCGGCCGAGCACTCGCACTCGAACTGTGTGCTCATCGCGAAGAAGAAGTTTTGCATCGAAGGCAAGTGGCACACGTGGATCGACTACGAGAAGTTCCACGACCTCATCGCCAAGTACTACGAGGACGGCTCGCCATTCACGGCCGACGACTACACCGCCGAGACGCCGGCGTGGGCGGTCTACGACGCCAAGGAACAAGGATTTGACCCGATCGAGACCCGCTTCCGCCGCACCAAGGACGGTAGGGTCGTCGAGTTTGAGTACCAATCGACCGAGTCGGGGTGCGGCTAGAGTGGCATGTGTGTCTCGCGTCTCGTCTTCAACCTGCAGAGCAAGTGCGAGAAATCAATGAATCCATGAGATAAGGGATTATTTTGATATGTCGACGACTAGGAGTAATTAGTGTCAGGTCTTTGTCTGTCTGCCAGTTAGCTGAGCGACGTGAAGATGAACTGCGTCTCGAGCACGCCGTCCTCGAGGCAGTCCGTGCAATGGACGGCGTTGTGGAGGTTGCTGGTGCCAAACCGCGCGCGCACGCTCGTGGGCCGCAGCGCGCGCGCGATCTCGACGTCGTGCGGGCCGCAGAACTCGCGGAGCGAGCGCACGGCGTCGTCGCCGCGCACTTCGAGAGCGATGCAGGGCGCCGAGGTCATGCTCTTGAGCACTTCGTGGTACTGGCGTGAGATGCCCTTGTAGACACAAAAGAACTCGTCGGCGTCGGCGGTCGTGAAATGGAGCAGCTTGAGCGCCGAGATCTCAAAGCCCGCGCGCAAGATCTCGTCGAGCAGCTCGCCGACGCGCCGCTCGCGCACCAAATGTGGCCGCAGCAGACACAGCGAGCAGTTGTCCAGCACGGCGGTCGTGGCCAGGGGACACGACGCGAGCAGCTTGCCCAGACCGTGCTCGCTCTCGCTCACGAGCACATATTCGCTGAGCCGCGCGGCCTCGAGCTTGGCGCGCACGTCCTCGAGCGCGTTCGGTGTGGATACTTTCACTTCGAGCGCGAGCGAGACGTCCTTGGTGGCGATTTGCTGCTGCTGCAGCTGCGCCGGCGAGAGTGAAGGGGAAAATTGGGACGCCAAAATGGACAGGTGGCGGGGCTCGAGCTGGAGCATGAGCGCGTTGACGAGGTGCACGCCGTCGCCGTTGGAGCCGGCCTCGATCGCCGAGACGATCTGGCCCATGAAACGGTACCCTTTGGGCAACACGACGAACGCGGCCTTGGACGCCTGCTGCTTGAGTTGGTGGCGCGTGTACTCATTCGCGGCCTCGAGGATCGTGAGCTGTCGGGAATAACTGCAAGTAGTAAGTGGGAACAACACGCGTGAGTGGTGTGCTGATGATCGTTGGAGATGGAGATGAGAAACGCACATGGAGACGGAGGCACCGAGGAAGAGGTCCTTGAGCGACACGGTCGGGATGCGAATGCGCTTGAGAAACGTGCGGCGCGTATGACGCTCGATCTGCCAGAGCCATGACAAGTGTATGTGAGTTGGTATGTCCGTGGGGGAACCGATTCGCAACAAGAGGCGACGCACAAGCTCGAGGGTCTGGTCGCCGAAGAAGTGGAGAATGTAGGGCTTGAGCTGGCCGGCCTGGGGGTCGTACCACTCGAGGAAAAACGAGAGGTGGTCTTCTTCGTCCATAATGATGGTGCGCCTACGCTGTGCTTGGGGATGGACTCGTGTATGGGCGTCGTGTGCTGAGTGGGTCACTCTCACGCGTTAGGGCGTCTTCTTGAGCGAAACGCGGTCGCGCTATTTTTGAGCCGCCGGCCTTTTGAGTGCGTCGGCCAGAGCCCAGCCCACGATACAGCCGTGTGGATGCATCGCTGTGCTTTCGCCTGTGGGCTATATAGCGTTCCTGCAGCGATCGAGCTCTCTGGGTATCATGAACGTGTGTACTCATGTTTCCACTCACATGGCTACACCATTCTGGCGGGCGGGAGCCGCTGGAGTTGGTGCAGAAGGCGCCAAGTTGTCCGAAAAAAAAGGGTATTACGGAAAGAACACTATTTTAGTAGGATAGTTGGAGTAGTCCACATTAGTTTAGGGTGTCACCTTTGAAAGTTGCCAGCGCGGAAACGTGCAATGCCACCCCGACACTCATGAGGCAATTGTATCCGTCGCGCGAACATGTCCACGTCACGAAACGCTGAGGAAGCAGAGCGCACACACTCTCACCGCCGGCATGAAGACGTAGGCGGCGGTCTCCCAGTTGCCTCGAATGCGGCTTCTCCGGCGGAAAACAGAGAAGAAGTGATCTCAGCCCAGCCCTCGGAATACAACACCACGGCGTCAACAGTGCCCATGGCGCGGCCCTCCGCATCATCCACTTCGTCTTCTGTGCCGCCCACCGCCGCGCAGGCCGCGCAGATGTTCGTCTTCTCGGCGGCAAAGGCCGGCATGAACGACGTCGACAAGGACCACGTGCAGAAGGTCGTGTTCGAGATGTCCAAGGACTCGCTCTTTTTCCAGAACTCGATCAGGCAGAACGACAAGGTCGAGGCGCGCATCGCCGCCATGCGTGCCAAACTAAAGGCGCTCACGGCGGCGCGGCGCGAAACGCTTCGCTGCCAGATCGACGCAGAGGTCGCCAAGTTGGAGACCACGCGGGACCTCACGCGCACCAAGGTCGTGGTCGACATGGACATGTTCTACGCGGCCGTCGAGATGCGCGACAACCCTGCGCTGCGCGACGTTCCGCTGGCCGTCGGTGGGAATAGTATGCTGTCGACGACCAACTACGTGGCGCGCAAGTTCGGCGTGCGTGCAGCTATGCCAGGCTTCATCGGCAAGGAGCTGTGCCCAGAGCTGGTCATCGTGCCGTGCAACTTTGACAAATACACGGCCATTTCGAGGCAAATCCGAACGATCGTCGAGCAGTACGACCCGGACTACAGTGCGATGAGCCTGGACGAAGTGTACTGCGACATCACCGACTATATGGAGAACCACTGGCCGAGGTATACCCACACAGGCGCCACGACGGCGCGCGGGGCCTTCGGCAACAGCGACGGGAGCGGTGACGACGAGGGCGATGACGAGGATACGCATAGCACGGAAGAAGAGATTGGCGACCGCTTTGGCTCAGACGAGATCATCGGTGTGAGCGATGACGAGGATAACCAGCGGAGTGACGAGAAGGTGTCTTTGACCGGCGGGTTCCACGGGGCTGGCAATAATCCCCATGACCGAAAACGGAAACGCACCGCGAGCACCGTCCCTACAGGCCAGCGTGAAGCGATCGCAGCGGTCATCGTAAATGAGATTCGCCAGAAGATTTTCGAGACGACGCAGCTCACGGCGAGCGCCGGTATCGCCTCAAACACCATGCTTGCCAAGATTTGTTCCGACTTCAACAAACCCAACGGCCAGTACGTGCTGCCTTTCACGCGCGACGATGTGCTGGCGTTCGTGGAAACGTTGCCCGTGCGTAAGATCGGTGGGATCGGAAAAGTCATGGAGAAGACGCTGAGCGCGCTCGAGATCACCACAGGGAAGGAGCTGTACGATCGCCGAGTGGAGATATTCCACTTGTTCTCGGGGCGCACAGCAGCGTGGCTACTGCGAATCTCAATGGGTTTGAGAAACGCATTGAGTGATGAAGAACGCAGTGGACGGAAGAGCTACAGCAGAGAACGCACCTTCTCAGCTCGTGGCATCGGGGACCCCAAGACGCTGGAGAAGATTTGCGAGGAACTGTGCGAAATGCTAGCCACGGACATGGAGGAGGGTGGCTACGGCGCTAAGACCATCACACTAAAGCTCAAGTGCGTGGACTTCTCTGTTCGGAGCCGTGCCGTCAGTACCACGCGCAACGTGCGCTCGAAGGACGACTTGTACACTTCCGCGGTGGAGCTGCTGAGGAAAGAGATGCCGCTCCGACTCCGTCTCATGGGTGTGCGCGCATCAGCCCTAGTAGCGTTGGATGTCACACGCTTGGCAGATCCGAGTGGCGAGACGAGAAAGCGGCAGGCAATGATGGACAGCTTCACGACTTCACACTCTAAATCATCGGATGGCCACCTCATGGAGGCAATGGATGGACTAGTATCAACAGACGAAGGCGATCACGTCGGCATAGATATCGTCCAGAAAGTCGACGGAGAACGTGGCGATCAACCACCCAAGATACATGGTGACCAGAAGCGGCAGCTAGCGATCCAAACATTCACCCAGAAGCAGGCGTTTGTCGTCCCGATCGAAGCATTCACACAACCATCTCAGCCCAAGCGAGTGAGGCTTGAGCCATCGCCGAGTGTCTTCACTACTATAACGACCAGCGAGGGGCAGCAAGACAAAGAGTTCCAACCGTGTCCAGTGTGTGGGAAGATGATCAACGCTGGCAACGTGATCGCCATAAATTTGCACGTGGAAGCGTGCCTGCGACGATCGGAAGGGAAAGACAAGCGACGTTCCTTCCAGCAATTCTTTCGATTATCGTAGGTGTCATGTTATGAACATGCTTCATCTTGTGCTACTAAATGCTGATCCGTTTGTTTCCATCAGCTCTCTGAGAGAACAACACCAGGTTGCGTGGAATGACTAACACCATTGACCTGCAGCAACAAGGACGGCCGTCAGGAAGTTTTGTCCAACTGGCGCATGCACCCCACTGTGGACATAGCAGATATGGTACCTGCGCGCCATTGCCCAACTCGAGCGTCTCACCAGGCGCGCGTTTAGCTACGACTCAACACGCGGGATCCTGGACGCGTGCGTGAGAAAGCCTCGAGTGGTTCGCGGACAGGTTCGACATCGAGGCCATGCTCCATAAGTTCGTCTTTCTCTAACTCGCGCCGTCGGCCGTCGGGTGGGCCGGTGACGCCTTGCCGCTGCCGCTCGTGAGGATAGAGCTCGAGGTCACTCAGCTGCTTGAAGCGCCACAGCCATGATGCCCACCGCACTGCAGACCGGCGGACCTGTCTGTGCCTGACACTGCCCAGGCAGAATTGCAAGCGGGCAGCCCAATGTGGAAAGTCGACGACACGTATTCTCTGTGCTCCCAGGGATCGAAGACTTCGCTTTCGAGACGATGCGATACGCGTCGATGCGGTTCGCTGTGCAGACCTTCGAGCTGCCGCGTTGTGCTAAGGAGCGCTGGCCAAACGGATGCAGGCTCCAGCGGCGACCCCCCACTGGGATACCAACAGACGCGCCTCAGCTGCTCGAAATCTGTGGTGGAGGCCCCACCAAAGATCGCGATCGGATAACTTGAGTTCACAAGAGGGGGAGGCATGGCGCACCATAGAAAGCGTGCTGACTACTCGGACGCGTCGTCTGTGCGGCTCTTCGCGAGCATGTGGCGATGGATGGCGGGCCATCTGCGTGTCGAGTCGTGCTATGCTATGGCTGTGTCCGACTTCTCCACGGCATGATCCGACGCCACGGTCTGCGACGCGCTGCTTGCAGGGGGCTTCTATTGGTACCGGACGTGCCCTCTCAAGCGGTCGGTCTGAGCAGGCGGCGACGAGCCAAAGCGTCGGCGGCGCCATGCCGCGGAGGCGGTAAACAATGAAACTCCCCGGCAGCGACGCCCAAGCACAGCAGCCCCAGACTCGCCACCCACGTCGAGCATCTGGACGAAGAGACGAGCAATGGCGGGAAAGGTCGCGCCGATGGAAAGCTCTGTGCCAGCGCTTGCATCATCGGAAACATATCAGAGCAGAGCGAATCTGTCGCTCATTGTGCAATTTGCCATCCCAACCCGAAGACAACAGCGACCCCCTCCCTCCCCTCCCTTCCAGCTACAGCTAGCGTAGCTGATCGGCTCGACGATGCGTGTGCTCGCGGCTTTGCTGGCGATCGTGCAGGGCGCCGCCGCATTGGAGCAAGCGTCTCCGTGGCTGGCAGCGCGGGACCTCCTGACCCAAAGTTCGCCGTTCCCAGTCTGCAACGGTGATTCGGTCATCGTCGAAGTCAACGGATGCCGCACGGTCAACGACTACGTGGAGATCGACAAATGGGTCAAGGACAAACTCTTGCGCGAGAGTTTCAAGAAGGACGATGCGGCCATCTCGCGTTCGTTCTACTTTTAGGCGACCGATGCGACCTCGTGTGGAAACTCAGTGAATTCGTTCACGGCCTCCTCGAGCAAATTTCTCATCACCACCACCGCTCCCGCGAACCCGAAGCGCACGTTCAAGTTCTCGAAGGGAAACAATTGGAACTTGAAAATCTACTCCGGCAGCAAGGAACTCGACACGTTCAGTGGCAACTCGTTGAGCAATCTGATCGAGAGCTGCGATGCTGACGATGTAATGACCAGCGTCTATTGCGAGGACTCAAGGAAGCCAAAGACGTTCACGGACAACGTCGGCAAGAAGCAGTGTATGTGCTGTATCTCCGACAATGCGTGCCAATGTCCCGCTGGCCAGTCCTTCGACGCATCGGCAAAATGCGTATGCACCGACACGGCGAAGGAGCTTGTCGGCACCGTCTGCAAGGCCAAGTGCATAGGTGGCAAAACCCGCGATACCAACGGCCTCTGCGTGTGTGCCTCAACCCAAGATGATGTTGGTGGCACCTGTAAGGCAAAGTGCACTGGCGGCAAGAGTCGTGGTGTCAATGGCGAGTGTGCTTGTGCCTCTACCGAAGATGATGTTGGTGGCACCTGTAGGGCAACGTGCACGGGTGGCAAGACCCGGGGCTCCTATGGGTGTGCGTGTGCTGCGACCGAAGACGATGTTGGCGGCACGTGCATGACAAAGTGCACTGGTGGCAAGACCCGCGATACCAACAGCGTCTGCGTGTGCGCCTCGACGGAAGACGATGTCGGTGGGACTTGCATGCCAGTGTGTACGGGCGGCAAGATCCGTGGTGTCAATGGCTTTTGCGCCTGTGCTGCAACCGAAGACGATGTCTCGGGGACCTGCCTGTTAGTGTGTACTGGTGGCAAGACGCGCGACGGTAGTAACAACTGCGTGTGCGCCTCGGCCGAAGATGATGTTGGTGGCACTTGCATGCCAGTATGCACCGGCAGTAAGACGCGCGGTACCGACGGTGTTTGCGCTTGTACATCAACGCAAGACGATGTCGATGGCACGTGCATGACCAAGTGCTCCGGTGGCATGAAGCGTGGTAGCGACGGCGTCTGTGCGTGCGCAGCGGACCAAGACGATGTTGCCGGGACGTGCACAGCCAAGTGCACTGGCGGCAAGAGTCGTGGCGTCAATGGCGACTGTGCTTGCGCATCGACGCAAGAGGATGTTGGTGGCACTTGCGTGGGCCCATGCACCGGTGGCATGAAGCGTGGTACCGACGGCGTCTGTGTGTGCGCTGCGGACCAAGACGATGTTGTCGGGACGTGCACGACCAAGTGCAGTGGTGGCAAGACTCGTGGTGAAAATGGCGAGTGTGCTTGCGCATCAGCAGAGGATGATGTTGGTGGCACGTGCAGGCCGGTGTGTACCGGCGGCAAGACCCGCGATGCTAGTGGCGATTGCCACTGTACTACGGCAGAAGATGAAGTCCGTGGGGCGTGCATGCCAGTGTGTACGGGCGGCAAGACGCGCGGTACCGACGGCGTCTGTGCGTGCGCCACGACGGAAGATGATGTCGCTGGGACCTGCATGCCAGTGTGTACTGGTGGGAAAACGCGTGACGGTAGTAACAGCTGCGTGTGCGCCTCGGCCGAAGACGATTTCCGTGGCACCTGCATGCCAGTGTGCACCGGTAGCAAGACGCGCGGCGGCGACGGCCTTTGCGCTTGTGCGTCAACGCACGACGATGTCGATGGCACGTGCATGACCAAGTGCTCCGGTGGCATGAAGCGCGGTACCGACGGCGTCTGTGCGTGCGCCACGACCGAAGATGATGTTGGTGGACTGTGCATTTTGAAGTGCTCAGGCGGTCAGGCTCGCAACTTGGTTGGTGTTTGCGAGTGCCCGATCGGGAAAGAATTGATCGAGGGAACGTGCATCCACGTGTGCCACTGGCAAACAAACAGCCATGGATACACATGTGCGTGGTCGGACCCTGAAAAACGATCTATGAAGCTTGCAGATGACTGTTCAGTCATGTCGCCGGCAGCCAAGGACAACTACGTGAATGACGCGCGGCTGAATGCACACGATGCAGCATTGGGCGATCCCGTGATCGAGCTGTCGTCTACACGGCAAGGAGCAACGTCAACGAATTCCCAGAAGGCGCCGTGGAGCGTCTACGCGCGGACGCCAGCGGCGCTTGAGAACCTCGTGACTTTTGGGGCATTTGGCGTATACGACCTGAAAATGACGGTGACAGACTACGACAACTCGGCGACGTGCACGGGGTGTATCGCGATTGTGGACACCTTCCCGCCCACAGCAGTCACAAAATGCAAGACAACAACTGGGCTTAGTCTGGATTACAGCGCCACGGCTTTGACTACGGCAATCGACGAGGAGACCAAATTCCACTCCTTCGATAGCTCCGGCAACGTCATCAACAACGGGGATGCCGATGAGGCGACCGGCGCTAATGTTCGATGCGATGATGGTAGCGCGACCCTCCAGGACTTCTTCTCCTCGAGTGTTAGTGCACTGTCATCGCCCGAGACCACGTGTTTTCATGCGAATTTCGTGTCCGATTTACTGAACAAGGAGAACGCCAAGTCGAACCCGCTGACGCCCACGGCCACGGAATCCGGTCTCAATGCGATGCGGTGCGAGCGGTGCTGCAGCAAGTCCAAGACACTCAAGGAGTACTACTACGATTTCAAGTGCGGCGGTGAGCTGACCCAGAAGACGCGCACCTCGGACACTTGCTCTCTTGGCGTTTGCTTGAATGTGCCTGCAACGACGTTGGTGACGGCAACAGCAACCATAACGGCCGACGCAGACGAAAAGACCACGACCGTGGTGAGTGGATTGGCGAACTCGGGTGCGATCACACGAGATGAAACGACGCTCCACCGCACTGTCGCGTGCGATTCCGTCAGTGACTCGTGCCCGTTTACGGCGAAGCTAAGCGAGCTGCTAGAACACTCGCGACAGTGGGGATCAGAGGTCTCCCCTTCGGTCTCGGCGGATGACTACGTGTTCTGGCGGTACACGGTCGGCACCGAGACGTGGAAGAACTGGAACGATGGAAATGACCTCGTCTTTGCAGAGGCTGCCTCAACCGTGTACGTTGAGGCATGGACGCGGTGCGGGAAAGTGAAGGACTTCAGCTTCAACGTCGTGGTACATGCACACACTCCTCACGACATTTGCCCGTCGTTCGGAGCCATGTGGACCGGGAAGCCGTCGACCAGCCCAGCGCAGGCGCACATGTGCACGTACCCGGGCAGCGACTTTGCGGTGATGGAGTTTTCGTACAACAACCAAGCGGGACTGGCCCAGCTCGCCAACACAGTGCGCGGCACGTACACCGATGTCAAGTGCTACGTAGCGGTCGCGAACACTGGCACCGTCGAGTCCGCGCAAGAGGCGCAGCTCCCGCTCACAAAGGTGCCTGGCCAGACGGTCGGTGCGTTCACGCTCGATGAGCAGATCGCGCTGGAGCTCGTGCACGACCCGTTGACAAACCAGTACACGGACGCCAAGGTGCGATGCGAGTTCACATTTACGTACCTCGGCTCGTCGCAGACCGCCAAGGAAGAGTGCGAGCACACGTTCACCATTAAGGACTGCGACAATCCGGAGATCGAGCCGATCGGAAGCGAGAAGGTCTGCAAGGCGGGCGAGTGTCTGGCTCCGTCGGGCAACAGTGCCGGGCCGTTCGAAGCGTGCAGCGGTGTGGTCTTTACGACCAAGGTAACGTCCGGAGAGGTGTCGACGGCAGTCAAGGACGTCGGGGAGACGTGCTGCAGCGACTGCTCCACACCATTGCACTGCACGGCGCTGGCTGAGGCTGGCAAAGTGAAACGGTGTGAGCCGGCGCAAGTCCAGCCGGTGATGATGGCGGCCATGGCCGCGGTCGGATTGATGGAGGATGGCGAGGTGCACTCAGTGAGAGTGGCGCTCCTGGGCGGCGTCGCGCTCGTGGCTGCCGTGGCTCTCTTGGTGGTGAAGCGCCGTACCGCTGCGCGTGCGAAGGTGGAGGGTGACATGTACTACTACTCGTTGCTCGAGTAGCGTGCCTGCGACACTGTCGTTCGCTGGCAAGTTGACGCTTGTCAGCGCCGAGTCTGTATGGACGTTCAGTCCATTCGGATGGCCACCGCACTGCGTCTGCCGGTGCGCGATTTGGATATGTTCGCTTGTGTATTCTCACGAACTCGGTGATGATGGAGACACCAGCCTTTGTAAGGGCGACTCCACGGTCGAGTAGTGTTTGCATGTCTAGGATTTGGCTTCTTGCATTTTGTTTTTCTATCAATGAGCGCTTTCAGAAACCGAGTCCCTAATTCTTGCGGTGCTGACCTCGACGGCTGATGCGCCTCATACGATGGCGTCCGAACGAGATTGCGGGACTGGGACCGTTGCCGAAGCCGCTGCAGTTCCGAGATCTCAGCTCGTGTGGGGTCGTGGTGGCCGTTGAAGCTAAGCCCGCACATCGAAATCGTTTACGGCGCCGTCGTCCAATCCAAAGTGAGAAGAGCCTCCCGGAAGAGATCAACGTTGATGGATTGTTGACGAGGCGCTCCAAAACGTCGTGTGCCAGCTGAGGCCTCCGGAAAGCACTAGAACATTCGTCTACATGCCATGATATTATAGCAGAGAGCATTACAGGAAAGAGCGCTTCAGTAGTCAGCCATGGCCAACGCATCGACAGAGGACCGTGGCACTGTTGCTCATACTTAAATGTAGCCATGTGGAACAAAAACTTAGATTCGCGGATGGCATGGATCGAAATGCATCTTTGCAATTGTTCCACAAGTGTGGAACCGTTCCAGTGTGTGCATTCCCTCACGAGTGAGTCACAACCGCAGACAAGATCCCACACACGCCGGGGGTACCGCCTCCTCCATGAGTAATAGCTGTGGCTCGATCGAAGACCATTTCCATTTCCTGTGGGAGGGCCGACGGAGAGCCGGAGCACAGAACAGATCCCGCCGATCCAACGGGCCGACCCGCTTCGAACAACAAACCCATTTTGCCCCCGTCACAGACCCGAACCACCAGAACTTTCCCAAGTTGAATCTTTGGGTTTGTTTTCGCCAACTCGTGTCGCCCCCTGTGATCATCAGTTCCACAGGGCCCAAACGACCCGCCCGGCCCGGTCTCTGCACCAACGCACTCTCCTATGTCAGTACATGTATGTACACCGGGAACAAAGATCGCGTGGCGTTTGGCCAAACATCTAAGCACTGGGCGGCAACTTCACCAAGCGGCGGCGCAAACACCCGCGACGCTCTCCGCCCTCCGACACGAAGAGGTCCGCGGCAGCATCACTCCCGGCCGATCCTTCCATTTCCACTGCGCTTATTCCGCATTTCCCGACGCGCCGCTTAGGTCGCCTCTTGCAAAACGCATCACCATGCTGCAGCACGCCACGCGGAGAGTCCAGTCGCTGGCCACGAAGCAGGCCAAGACGCAGGCCGCGCGCGCGCTCGTGTCGGTGTCGCCGGCCCGGGCCGCGCCCAATGCGACGGACGCCGGCGCCGCCGAGGGCAAGGACCGCTTGATCCTCTTCGACACGACGCTGCGCGACGGCGAGCAGTCGCCCGGCGCGACGCTCAACTTCCGCGAGAAGCTGGATATCGCGCGCGCACTGAGCCTCATGGGCGTCGACGTGTGCGAGGCCGGCTTCCCAATCTCATCGCCGGGCGACTTTGAGGCCGTTGCGGCGATCGCCAAGGAGATTGGCCCGCTCACGACCAACCGCAAGACGGGGCTGCCCATGATCATCGCCGGTCTCGCGCGCGCGACCGAGAAGGACATCCAGCGCTGCTACGACGCCGTCAAGCACGCGCCGTCGCACCGCATTCACACGTTCCTGGCGACTTCGGATATCCACCTCAAGTACAAGCTCAAGATCTCGCGCGACGAGTGCATCCGCCGCGCCGTCGAGGCCGTGACCTTTGCCGTGAGCCTCACGCCCGACGTCGAGTTCTCGCCGGAGGACGCCGGCCGCAGCGACCCGGATTTCCTGTGCGAAGTGCTGGGCGAGGTCATCAAGGCTGGCGCCACGACGCTCAACATCCCCGATACGGTCGGCTACACCGTGCCCGAGGAGTATGGGTCGCTCTTCAAGTACCTCATTGAGAACACCCCGGGCAGCGAGAAGGCCGTGTTCTCGACGCACTGCCACAACGACTTGGGCCTCGCGACGGCCAACTCGCTCGCCGGTATTCAGGGCGGCGCGCGCCAGTGCGAGGTCACGCTGAATGGCATCGGTGAGCGCGCCGGCAACACGGCGCTTGAGGAGATCATCATGACGCTCAAGACGCGTCCACAGCACTTTCCCGTGTACTCGACGGTCGACTCGACCCACATCATGCGCGCAAGCCGCATGGTGTCGCACTACACCGGTATGGCCGTGCAGCCCAACAAGGCGATCGTCGGCGCGAACGCGTTTGCCCACGAGGCGGGCATCCACCAGGACGGCGTGCTCAAGCACCAGGCCACGTACGAGATTATGCTGCCCGAGTCGGTCGGCCTCACGGAGAGCAAGATGGTGCTGGGCAAGCACTCTGGGCGTCACGCGTACGGCAAGCGCCTCGAGCAGCTGGGCTTCACGGACCTCACACCCGAGCAGCTTGACTACTACGTTGACAAGTTCAAGGTGCTGGCCGACGAGAAGAAGGTCGTGACGGACGCCGACATCGAGGCGATCGTGTCAGACCAGCTCTACAAGCCCGAGACGTACTGGACGCTCACGTCTGTGCACGTGACGGCCGGCAACCGCGTCAAGCCCACGGCGACCGTGACGCTGGCGTTCAAGGACGGCTCGGAAGTGAGCGAGGCCGCGATGGGCTCGGGTCCGATCGACGCGATTTACGTAGCGATCAAGCGCGCCACGGGCATGACCGACATGAAGCTGAATGAGTACAGCGTCAACAGCATCACCGATGGCACGTCGGCGCTCGGCGAGGTTACGGTGCGCGTCGAGTCGGAGGCCGACGACGAAGAAGTCGCGTCACCGGGTGACTTGGTGAACCCGCAGACGGGCGTCTCGCGCAACCGCCAGTACGTGGGCCACGGCGCGAACACGGACATCCTCGTGGCGTCCGCCACGGCGTACGTGAACGCCGTGAACCGCCTGCTGGCCGCCAAGGAGCGCATGGTGGGTGAAAGCGACAGGTCGAACGGTGGCGAGGCCCAAGTAACGGCCCATTAGGCGTCTGAGCTATAATACATCATACCCCTGGAAGAAAAGCGAATATACAAACCAGAACCACACGTTGTTCGATCCAGTCGTGCTTTTTTAAATATGCCTCGTTGACTTGGTTCTAGTACAGTATTACACGCCGGCCAAGTCGAGCGCTTCGAGCGAGCGCGGGATCACAATGTCCAGTAGCGCCTCGTCGATGGCGTCGGAGTCGTCGCCCACGTCGGCCGCGTCGATCAGCGTGCGCGTGCGGCTGGCCTCGTCGAACTGGCGGATGATCGCCTCGGTCTTGTCCACGTCCGTGTCCCACTTGAGCCCCTGCACGCTGCTATAGATACGAAGGTTAGACGCAGGCGGACATGCGCAATATAGACAAAGAGACAGACGCACCTCGTGACCGTGCCTCCATCGCCACCTGCTGCGCCGGCGTGGACCTCGAGGTCGGGCTGGTGGATGATCATGGTCGGGTGCTTGGCGATGCGCAGGCCGTTCCAGAGCCACTTGGGCACGTCTGAAGGCACGACGATCTCCTCGGAGAACGCCGAGAGGTACTCGGACTCATCTTTCTCGATGCCGTGGTCGCGCGTGAAGCGGCAGAACTCGGCGACCGTGGCCATCTTGGTCCAGTTCTGGAGCTTACGCAGCACCATGATGATGATGCCCGTGACGTTGGCGCCGTCGAGGCAGTGGATGTAGAGCGGCAGGTTCTCCTGCTTGATCAGCAGCTGCAGGATCTGCGCCACGACCGCGGGCGACACCGTGACGTTGTCGGACGTGAACTTTTCGGCGTAAAAATGGTGGCTCGCGATCTTCTCGTCGGCACAGAACTCGAGCAGGTCCGAGGTCGGCGGCTCCGGGATCACCGAGACAATCGTCTTGAGCTGCAGGCGCCGCAGGAAGCGGAAGTTCTTGAGTGTCGGGTATGAGCCGCGGTAGAGCTCGTGCTGCACGGAGCTGAAGCGGAACGGCGGGATCAGCGCCGGCACATGGGCCATCGCCATGGTCCTCCCGTCTTGGCATTTGGTCTTGGTGCTCGAGATCCAGTCTGTACCCTAGTTGGTAACATAGGTTTGTATCTGCTATGCATCCCATCCCATGTTCTGAAATTTTCCCTCTTTGTTTGCGTTTTTTGTTGCGAGAGAGAGGTCTTTTTTTTTGCTTTGTTCTGTTCCGCGTGACGGCCTCCTCACTTGAGCTCCTCGTCATTTTCGACTCGCGACACGCCACGCCGCCAGCGCCCTCCACGCGTCCTACAGTGCCCGCGCTCGCGCCCCACTCTTCCGGACCTCATCGCCCACACCCGTCACAAAACCACACCCGCATTACGATGATCGTCATGATGAACGCCTCCGACAACCCGTGGATGGTCGCGCTCCTCGTGTTCGTGCAGGTCATCGTCCCGCTGCTGCAGTCGAACGCCGCCGACGAAGACGGCGACGCGCTCGTCACGGTCGCGCTCATGTTCGTGCTTGCGCTCGCGATCATCGCGTTCTTCAAGTTCTACGGCGTCCTCCGCCAGATGGTGCTCATGCGCGGCACGAGCCCGCACCTCACGTGGCGCGAGTACGTGCGCGAGGCCCACGCGCGCGAGCGCCAGCGCCGCGAGGCCACGGCCTCGGCCCAGGCGCGCGGCGCCGCGGCCGCCCACAGCGCCGAACAGTCGTTTGACAACGTCATGCGCACGATCCAGGGCATGCCGATGGAGGAGTTTCGGTCCCCGGACGAGATCCGCGCCGCCAGCATCCACGAGCTCAAGGAGCGCCTCAAGCGCCGCGACGTCGAGTTTACCGGCTGCGTCGAGCGCAGCGAACTCGTAGACTTGCTGGTCGAGTTCCGCGGCGGCCCGACCAACAACGACACGTGCTGCATCTGCTGCGAGGAGTACCAGTCGGGCGACCTCATGCGCCTGCTCAAGCGCTGCAAGCACGAGTTCCACCTCGAGTGCCTCGACAAGTGGGCCTTCACGTCGGTCAACGCCGACCGCAAGCCCGTGTGCCCGCTGTGCAACCAGTCGCTCGACTGAGTCTGAGGGGAAAATTCGCTCTTCGTCATCCGTGGTATGTGTGCGCCGCCTCGCCCCCACGAAGGCCCTGTCGTCGCGTGTCTATTTAATTTCCCCAGCGTCATAGGGCAAAACAAGCGCCCACTGCGGAGCGCCAGTTGCTCACTCAGCCCAGGCGGAGAGACATATCTCAAGCGTCCGCCGACCTCAAGCAACTGCTTCACTCGAAGCCCCGTGTTCGAACGAGTGCAGTCCACTCATATCGAAGCAATACACTAATGTCCCATAGGCCCAGTGTTCCGTGCACGATTCCATGTTTCCCAAAACAGCGTCCTTGTCGACTCTGCTACTACACATCCCGCGCGGGTGGAGTGGCACGCACGTAATACGTCCCAGCGTACGGTTTGTAGGTGGGCTTCCAATGGGGGTGCCCTGGGTGCCGCTGCGACGGCAGCTCACGGGAACACAAACTCCGTCGACGGCGTGAGCGTGAGGCCCTTGGCGGCCATATCCTTGAGGAATGCCTACAACAAAAGCCAACACCGCGCTCGTCAGCGGCCAGTTCTCGTGGGGCCAAATCTACACACGACGTATCCCGTACCTCGCCGGCGGCCTCAAAGCCCGGCACGGGCGACGCACAGTCGGTCAAGATGACCAAATCGCTCAGCCGCTCCTGCGGCCACGCATCGACGAGGTCGCGCACCGTGTAGTTGACGCAGTGCGAGATGGCTTCGCCGCAGATCGCAACCTTGTCGGCGTGCTTGAGCACGTTGATGAGCCCTTGGTTGAGACTACAACATCCCACGTTAGAGCAAGCGCCACCAGTATCGTAGCAAAGTGTACGGTACGGTACCTCGTGGCGGGATCGTGGGGCAGCACGTACTCGGCCTTGAGCGCCGAGTAGTGCTCCGTGAACGAGTTGCTGCCCTTCATGACGTACTGGATCTGCTTGAGCGAGTGCTTGGTCCAGTCAAGGGCCGCGCTGTGGACGTTCTCGACGATCGCGTGGCCGGGCGTGCCGATAATGCAGTGCTCGGGCCAGATGCAGAGCGTGAACTTGCCGCTCTTTTCGAGCGACTGTGTGTACGCGAGCACGTACTCATGTAGCGTCGCGTCGCGCGGTTTCCAGGTGCCGTCGGCGATGTCCTTGGCCGTGATGAGCGTGAACGGCGCCGGCGACTCGCCCTGAGCGTTCTCCCAAAAGATGCCGTGCGCGACGTGGTAGCGCTGATGCGAGTCAAGGGTCATCACGATCTGCGCGAGCTGCGGCTTGTGCGCGGCGATGAAAGCGGCGATCCGCGCGGCGTCGTCGTTGGCCGTCGGGATCGCGAGCGAGCCGCCCGGGTGGAAGTCCACTTGCTGGTCGATCACGAGCAGGCAGAGCCCGCCTTTGGGGATACCGCCCGCGTGCTTGGCTGCGAGCGTCACGTCCGTCATTTGCTTGCGGTCTTGTCCTTGTCGGAGGGAGGGGATGGCCGAGAATGAAGGAGGAGTGAGCGAGAGAGAAGGAGGTCTTTCCCGTTCGGGCGGGTCAGCAGTCCTGAATGTTGTGGGAAGATTAGGCTCCTGAGATCGCAGTGTACCCACTTTTGATACATCAACGTGAAGATACGAACCACTTCGGAATCGATCATTTCATGTTCTTAACCGAATGATCCGCTGAATGGTGCGGTGAACAGATCAAAATGACGATGCGGCTGACCACCATCGAGTCCCGTGCGCGCCGCCACGCGACTTCCGCGGCCGAGTCGCTGGCGCGGCGCCGCCGCTCGACCTTTACTACGTCCGACAGTCCTAGCCTCTTCTCCTACGGCGAAGGCTACTTGGGCTCGCTGGGCACGGGCTCCTACGACGACGTCGCCGCGCCCACGCCTCTCCCAGCCACTTCGGGGCTCGCGATCCGCGAGATCTCGGCCGGCTGGGCCCACGCGGGCTTCGTCACGCAAGACGGCCGTGCGTTTGTGTACGGGCGCACGCACTCGTTTCGGGATGTGATCCGCGCGACCAACATGCAGCGCTTCGCACCGTGGCTGCTGTCGGCGCTCAACAATTTCACGCGCCGCGGCGGCATCGACACGCTGCTGCCCATGGAGCTCGAGCTTCCGGAGGGCGAGCGCGTGCGCAAGATGGTGTGCTCGACGGCGCTCACGTTCCTACTTACGGAGAGCGGCAAGCTCTTCACGGTCGGCGCGAACGGCTACGGGCAGTGCGGTAACGGTCAGGAGAATGTGCGCGTCGCCGAGCCGACCCACATCGCGCTGGGCGACGCCGGCGAAAAGGTCGTGGACGTCGCGGCCGGCTACCAGCACGGACTCGCGGTCACCGAGGCCGGGAATGTGTTTGCGTGGGGCAAAGGCGAGCGCGGCCAATTAGGCTTTGGCTCGGCGAACGTCACGGCGCCGCACGAAGTGCTCGCGCTCAAGAACCGCGCGGTCGTGCGCGTGGACGCCGGCTTCAACCACTCGACGGCGCTCACCAAGGACGGCGAGCTGTTTGTGTGGGGCAAGTTGCTGAATCCCAATGGCAAGGACGACGGCGGCATGGGCGACCAGGTGATCCCGCGCCTGATCCAGACGCGCGAGCCCGTGAAGCTGCTGCAGTGCAGCCACTTCCACACGAGCTTCCTCACCGGTGCGTTTCAATGGCCTTGTCAAACCGACGATACGAAGGAGGCTTACTCATGGTGACTTGAATGTACAGAGGACAACAAGCTGTGGCTCGTGGGGCGCACGCCATCGGGCCGCCAGGAGCGCGACGAGCGGCTCGTGCAGATGGCCTCGGAGATGCACACGGAGCCGTTGCAGCTGACCAACAACTGCGGCGAGTTGGCGCTGGGCAGTGTCCAGAAGCTGGGCAAAGGCGTGGACAACACGACGCTCCTCACGGCAGACGGCCGCGCGTTCGAGTGGACGTTCACGACCGGCATCCAGCGCGTGCCCGGCACGGCCGCGCTCGGCAAGATCCACGCGCTCGAGAGTGGCTTCCGCTACCGACTCGTGCTCGCGAGCGACAAGTAAAACGCGTTGCATCTCGAATAGAAGACACACACACACACTTGACTGTATGGCTGTTGTAAATGCTACGGCGCTGTGGCTGATGTTCGGTACAAAGGGATAAGTCATGTGTGCGGGGGAAAAGGATCTTTTAGATCTGGCACTCGTCGGTGGCGACCAGCACCGGCGTGATGCGGCGTCGGCGCAGGCGCTGCGTGTTGGGGCTGTACTCCATGAGCTCGCTCAGCGCGTCGTCGGGGAGCGACGCCAGCGAGAGCTGCTCATCCGTGCCACCCGTCTCGGTAAACAGCTTGGGGTCAAACGCGACGGTCTCACTGAACGCCTGGAGGCTGCTCTGCTGCTGCTTCTCGAGCGGCTGCACCTGCGCAACGGCCCGCTCGGGCGTAAACGGATCATCGACAAGGTTCATGGGGCTTGCGAAGGGCGAGTTCTCCTTGCTGCTGCTGCAGTTGTCCTGGTCAAACTGGAGCTGCTTCTGGGTGGGCGTCGTCTCCTTTTCATCCAGCAAGTCGAGCAGCGGCGTCGAGTCCTCGACCCAGGCAGTCAAGCTCGTGTTGGGCTCGACCTCCTCCACACGCCACTGGTACGACACCACGACAATATACTCGTCGTTCTTCATCTTCCCAGACTGTTTCCAGATGTCAAAGCACGTGACGTCGTGGTTGCGCCGCGACCAGCTCTGTTCGTTAGGCAGCTGGTTCGTCGATGCCGTCGCCGCCAACTCAGGGCTCGGCACCGAGCTGTCCTTTTGGTAGAAATGGAGCGTCGCCTGCGCGTCCACGAGCGCGCGCACCTTGGCCCACTTCTTGGCCATGTGGTCCAGCACGTCCGAGACTTTCTTGGTCCCGTTGAGCTTCAGCTCGACCTTGGGGTTGCAACCGCTGCGCTCGACCATGTCCTTGGTCTGCGTGTCGCGCGGCACCATGCGCAGCTTGACGTAGATCTTCTTCCGCGACGACTGCTGCGGCGTCTGGTTCACCGGCTCGTGCTTGGTCTTCTTCGCCGGGTTCGCAGTCGAAGGCGTCACGTACGAGTTTGCATTGTCCTCTGTGCCGGGATGCGCTAGGGACTTGATCGGCGTGCTGTTCGTG
>JAADXJ010000145.1:0-39572 GCA_023337735.1 Pythium biforme | reverse complement strand
TTGAACGTACGTCACGGCTTCATCAGCGGATCGACGCGCAGTCGGAGCGCGTGAACTAGCGATCGTCACACATCTTTCTCTATAGGTCGTCAAAAGACGCAGTTCAGTCCACTTGTGTGGATATGGCGCGCATTGCGAGCAGCCTTTGCCATTTTCCTTGGACCTTGACGCCAAGTGCTACCCCCGCGTGGTTTCCCCACTTCAACCCGCCACACGTTACCTTCTGAAACGAATACACCCTTCTATGTCGATTTCCGGGAGAACTCCAGTTCAACAGTTCGGGTGGTATCCAGCATCGAAATATGGAGGTCAAATAGAGTGATTGTCCCGTGATCATTATCCCCTCGGTTCGGTCGTCGTGCGACACCCTCACAGAGAAAACCCGGCGAGTTGAATCGAGCCCAAGATGTCGGCGCTTGTGACGACCTCGACGGCGCTCGTGGTCGTCAATGGCGACCCGCAGGAGCCCTCCCCGGAAGAGGACATCGACCTGCCGCTGGACCTGTCGCAGTTGCCCATGATCCCCATGCAGAAGACGCTGCTGCTCGTGAACAACTTTGTCGCCAACACGACGCGCTTCCTCAACCACTTTGCGCACGAGTGCGAGGAGCGCATCGCGCGCGTCTCGACCAACCTCACGCGCGTCGAGATCATGCTCGCGATCCTCGAAGCCAAGCTCGACAGTATCCCGGACCTCACGGTTACGGAGAGCGACATCGCCGCCGTCGACGGCGACGAGTCCCCGGCGACCGCGACGCCCGGCATCCAGATCGACATGGACGAGCTGCCGGCCACAGAACCGGAACAAGGATTTGTGCCGCCGCCGCCGCCTCCGCCCCCTACGGCGGACGGAGACGCGTTTGCTGGAGGAGCGCCGCCTCCGCCTCCCCCACCGCCACTACCGCCAGGAATGGAAGGTGCTCTCGTCGTGGCTCCGCCCAACGGTCTTGATGCACCTTCGGACGAGTCTCCCAGCGCGACGCCAGCGGTCATGAAGCTCAAGGATGATCCGCTTTACGCCAAGTGCGTATATTCTCCGTGTTTGCGAGTTTGATGTGGACCAAGGCTGACTTTTGTGTGTGGTGTGCAAACAGGTACTTCACGATGCAGCGACTCGGAATGCCCGCAGGTGCTATCACGCAGAAGATGTTGATGGACGAAGTTGATCCAGGAATCTTGAGGTGCGTGCTTTTATAGGAAACGGAAACGGTGTGATAGGTTGTCGCTGGTTTGTCTGACATCCTATTCTGTGACTTTGATGACCACAGCATGGATCCAGAGGGGCCGACACCATCGGGAGCCGCACCACCAACAGCCGCGCCGTCCGATGGGCCCCCTCCGCTACCAATTGCAGCCGCACCTGGACTCCCCCCTCCACCTCCCACACCTACCAATCGCACCCAACAATCAAGCACGGAGGGCATTGGCCTCCCACCTCCCCCACCTCCTCCACCGCTACCGCCGTTTTCGCCGACGGTGCGCAGTCCTTGAACGGTACTTTGTTGAAGCTTGCATTCTGATAGCGTGTTGCATGTGAAAATGCAGTCTTCCACAAGTTCCCGTGGACATCCCGAATCACTGTTCGGTGACGGTCCGCCGCCGCCTCCTCCCCCACCTAGAAATCCACCGCTGCCGCCTCAGTCTGATGACGATGACAGCTCGAGCGATGACGACGATGTTCCTGCACCCAGTGAACCATCGGGCGGGTTCATGAAGCTGAAAGATGATCCGGCCTATGCGAAGTGTGTAGCCGCCCTCTGCTTATATATTGTGTGGTGCTAATGGGTCGTTTCATTCGCAACACAGGTACTTCAGCATGCAAAAGATGGGACTACCGGAAGGAGCGATCAGGCAGAAGCTACTGATGGATGGAGTGACGCTCGACATTCTGGGGTATGTGATTTCGGTCATTAGTCGCTTCAACGCTGTTGACGAACTGTGTGAATTTTAGCATGGATCCCGAGGGGCCGTCTCCCAATGCGGGACCGAGTGGCCCGACCTCATCCCCAGCTCCTCAGTCTGAAATATTACCCCTTCCTCCGCTCCCTCCCGCGATGCCCCCAGCTCTTCCGCCTCCAGGGACTCGTCCAGGGCTGCCGCCACCTCCAGTCCCACGATACGACGACTCGGACTCAGATTCAGACTTTTGATGTTGGACATAAGAAGAAGACCCTGAGCTCATCTTCATGCCATCGCCAACCAATCCCGTTACCCTCTTGTGTTGTCACTTGTAGATGTCCCCATCACAAGGCTTGCATCCAAAAGATCAATGAGAGCCTGGTACGTTGCAACTTTCGTTTCATGTGATGTTACCAGCTCCGAGAATGGCCCTTGCTTGGTCATTCCACTCCGAATGTCTATATCTGGCGGCCAAGCTTGTGGCTGACACAACGACGTCGCAATGGCAAACATAGCTATTCTAGTCTATCAGGCCTGCTGTGCGGTGAAAACCCCGTTGTTCGATGCGCCACGATTCGCTCTTGCTGGGCCTTGAATTGAAGGCCACGTCGTGAAGTCCGCGAGTGGCTGTCAAGTGCCTGCAATTGCACTACCCCGCTCTCTACGCTTCTGGAGCGTACGAACTGCTGTCACAGAATCGCTTGTCCAAACCCAGTATGTGCAGTGAAGGCTAACGTCCCTGATCGACAAAGCAGTGCTGAACGACAATCACATGATCAAAGACGACCCCGAGAAGGCGTTGCCAGACGACGATGTGCGGGTCCGCACACACAGGCCCAGTCTCGCCCCACCTCGAGGACGCGCTGAATCCGTCCCAATGCGCGGATTTGCGCGGCTTCCACAAGGAAAAGACAGCGTACCAGCGAGTGGGTCCGCCGTTGACCCCGTTCTCAACCATGCTGGCGACAGCCTCATTCACGAAGTCGAGCACATGGACACAATCATTAACGCCCACGCGTCTGTAGTTGCTGAGGGCATTCGCCCTCGGTTGGTAAGGCAAGGCTCGGCTCTCGACGGCATCAAGTCGCTGTTTCGGACGGCTTCCCAGTCGGCTGTTCCGGATTACGATGACCTGGTGGCGAGTAACGTACGACCATTCTCGAGGGTTGATTCTGTCTTAGCAGACCCAGTCCCACCACCTGGGGCTTCGCCGTCGCAACGACAGGCTCTCCCTGCGCACTCTGAAAGCCCGTCATCTGACAAGACGCCTATCGCGACTCCAAGTTATCCACCTCCAACTTCATCGCGTTCGAGGAAGTTCTCTGGAAAATTGCGCAAAGTTCGCCCTCACAACGGAGAGTTTGATCGTAGAATGTCCCCGGGGCCATCTATAGAGGAAGCCCAAGCTGCTCTCGATGCGATCATGCAGCAGAGTGAGTTCGTGCCGAGTCGACCCACGACCCCGACCAAGAGATCAAAGAGCGATGACCCATCAAGTTCAAGCATGAGGAGGGGAAGTCTTACTCACCTCGCTGAAGGTGTTAAGGACCTTGCCCGGTCGGCATCGAAGCTACTAGAGAAAATGCAGAGTGAACCTCTCGATGAACGACGCCAAGCAAAAGTGGCTGAGCTCATGGAGAAGGACGTCATGGTCCTGAACGAGAACCAGCTCGCAAAAATGCAGCAAAAAAGCGCGCATCCATTTACAATATCGGTGAACTCGGTCTTTCGGCGCTGGTGGGATCTCATCATCGCAATCTGTACGACGTACATGATCATCGCGACGCCGATCAAAGTCGGCTTCGACGTCCGCGTGAGCGGATTTGTTCTCGCAGTGGACGTTATCATTGATCTGCTGTACCTCGCCGAGATTCCTCTGAACATGTTTACCAGCTACGTTGACGAGGCGACGGGAGAAGAAGTGAAGCCGCTCAAGAAGATCCGACAGAATTATCTCTACGGGAACTTCATGTTGGATGCATTCAGTAGCTTCCCGTCATCCTTCGTGAGCGACAACAGCGCGCTACTGACGCTGAGCAAGACGCTTAAGATCGCACGTATCTACAAGCTTTCGGGATCCAACTTGTTCAAGGCAATATCGTCACGAGTGAACCGAACGATGAATCCGTCGCTATTGCGGATGCTTGAGCTCACGCTTATCTTCTGCCTCTCGCAGCACTTCATCGCGTGCACGTACTACTTCATCAGTCTAAATCAGCGGCAACTCACGAGCTGGCAAGTTCCAGCCGATATCAAAGAATCCCCACTGATTGATCAGTACATCCACGCGCTCTACTTCGCTATCATGGTCACGACAGCCAACGACGTCAATCCAACGACCACGACAGAGAAGCTCTTCACCTCCGTCATGCTTTTCGTGGGCATCGTAATCAATGCCAGCATCATCGGTAGCGCTGCTAACCTACTCTCCAACTTGGACAAGGCCGAAATCGCCCGCAAGAATCAAATGGACGGCATCAACGACTACATGCGCTTCAAGAAGGTGCCGCTCACGTTGCAAGAGAAGATCCGGAGGTTCTACGAGTATGCGCTCAATAGCCGCATCACCGACCCGACCGAGACGCTGTTTGCTGAGCTGCCTGACCGCCTCAAGCTCTCCTTACGGTTGAATTTGCACGACGAGTTTATTCGAAAGGTGCCGCTCTTTCGGGTATGCTCCAACGCTGGTGTGATCGCGATCATCCAGTGTCTCCGTCCTGTTGTCGCCATGCCGCAAGAAGTGATCATCGCCCAAGGCGAGTCGGTACGTGGCGCTGTTTGCTGTTGATTTTATTTTGAAATGCTGACGGACCCTGATGAACATTAGGCAACCGAGTTTTATTTTATCAAGAATGGACGTGTATCCCTTTGCGTACGACTCCCCATGCAAGAAGTGCCACTCGGTAATCTCGGTGAAGGCTCTTTCTTTGGCGAATCGTCTCTGCTGACTGGTCAGCCACAGCAAGCCGAGGTCAAATCCGAGTCAATTACCGAGCTCGCGTACCTCACGAAAGGGGACTTTCTCGCTATCGTCGACAAGTTTCCGACGTTCTACCTCGCCGTGCGCCGCATCAGTGATAACCGAATGCAGACCGCCAACAACGTGCAGCGCATGACCAAGATGCAGCGCCGCCAAAGCCATCCGCACGTTCCATCGATGTCGCGGAAAATGACGCTCAAGAAAGTGGCCGACTCCGTGCTCCAAAACCATCGCGTGCGCGCATCGATCAGGTCTGCTGGCCGCTTGCTGTCTGAAAGTCGACGCTCCATAGTCGGTGCGCATCCTCCACCTCCCGTTCCCTTGCATTCCACTCCTGAAGACGAGAGCAGTCCGGCTCGGCTGTCCCAGCGGTTCTCGAGCTCGCGACGCAACTCAACGAGTGGGCTGTTCAGCGCAAACTACATGGAGCGAATATCGTTGGGGCAGGCGCGCCATTTGTCGACGCTGCGATCGTTGGAAGGTCTCCAGATCGAGAACGCGGCCGATGATCCGTTGTGGAACTAGTGTTGGAAGAAGAAGTTTCAGAGTACCAGAAACGTCGATCAGGGATTAATGGGAAGCCTTGAACACAAGTTTGACGAAACCTGCCGCTCTACTGTAGAGCTCTCGGCAGGTCAGATTTTCCCTTTGTCTCGACACCGGCGCGACACGAACTTGTCCTCGACAACTCAGAAACGTATGCCAACAACAAGATAATGCCAAGGCTGCCTACAAGTCTATTTCGGCACTTCGCGCACCCTCTAGCGATGTGAACGACACTTGATAGCCAACTACTTAATCGCATAATGCGCTCTGTGGCCGTGCATCCGACCGTCAAAACCCACAACCCGCTACCGCGCCGCGATCGTCGTCGACTTCGACGCGACGTCGTCACCGCAGTGCTCATCTGTGCGTTTCACTGGAGCATTTGGGGCCTCTTGACCACGCTGCTCTCAGCGCAGTTCCTGGGCATCGTGTGGGACTCGGCCGTCTCCTACCAGTACGTTTTCTACGGGCAGAGCCCAGAGAGCGGCCCGGCACCGATCTCCGGCACGAACGACGAGCCTTACTCGGATCGGAATCTCGTGTGTGTATCGCGTGGCGACCGCTTCGTGCCCGAGCAGCTGAGCACCGTGCTACGCGATGACCGCCTTTTCAAGGTTACCAACGCTTCCATCAACGCGTACCGCGTATGCAAGCGCGAGACGATCGACTTGGATTCAAGCACGTACGATCACTACGCATCGGTGTGCGAATCGATCGCCAGCGCGCTCACCTCGATCCAGGACGCGTGCGGCCAAATGGGCTACAACGTCACGCGCGACTTGCTGCGCATCGTGGATGATACACAGAGTAACACAACGCTCGCGGTCCCTAGAGCGCTGCCCGTGCTAATCATGCCCTTCTGGGACAATGCCGTCCACGCGCACTACGCGATCCCCGGTTGGGACGGTATGTCATGTCTCTTTCGGCTCGTCAATCTTCCGGGCGTCTCGAACCCCGTCGTGCGCGGTGCGACGCGTGTGTCTCGTGACGAGAAGACCCGCGAGTGGCTGAAGGCACCAAACGGTGTGTGGCGCAATGGCTGGCTGGAAGACGGTGCAGGTCAGCGATGGTACTCGGACATGCTGAGCTCCTGGGGCAATAACAAGCTCAATATCCACGTGCGCCACTTTGATTCGCGTCGAGACGTCGAGTTCAACTGCATGCGTGCAGCTTCGCTCACGGAGCTGCCCATGGAGTGTCAGGAGCCGCCAGTGACCGAGCAGTGGGGTCAGTACTTCCGTGCAACAGATCAGATCGTGTGGGCCAACCAAGTCGCCATCTCCAACGGTTCACGGTTTGGGCTTTTCGAGTTCGAGGCGCTCAAGAAGCGCACCGTCCAGACGAGCTACTCGCTGGAGACTCTCATCTCGAACCTCTCGATCACGCTGCTGCTAGTGCGCTGGTTCGTCGCCCTAGCCGTGTTACTCAACAGCTACCGACTCGGTCTGACGGCGTACCCAAGCGCGGGCATCGGTGCGTGTATCTCGAGCTCGCGCACATTCAACATGCTCCCTCTCATGCTTCTGCCACGGCTCAAGATCACGCTCGCGACGTTTTGGACCGCGGGCTGTGAGTTCGAAGGCCAGCAAACCGCTCTCGCGGAGTCGTGGGCTGCGATCTACCCGGGCATCGCCGAGTTTATGCTCTTCTTCTACAGCCTGCTCAACTTCATCGCCAAGCTCGCGCACCGCCGCATGAGCGACGTGCTTTTTGCACCGACGCTGCTACTGTTCTGTCTGCTACACCGGTCCCGCTTGGCGTTGGCGCTTTCTGGCATGCTGGGCTTTGACGGTCGCGTGTCGACGATCATGATGTCTGACGAAGTTGACGGGCTGCGACTGTACGACTTGTTCGCGACCGACGCCGCGCTGCGCATCAATGGCAACGTGAAGGTGATTTTCTACGGCAAGCTTGTGGTTTTGATCGTGAACTTGCTCCCTCTCGTCTGGGCGATGGGTCCGCGTCCGCAAAAGACAACGCTGTCGTCGCCCCTGTGTGAGATTGAAGAGGCGATCAAGATCCGCGCGGAGAGGGTCGGTGGTATCGGCCAATCCCCCGTGTATGAGAGAAACGAGGAGGAGAAAGATGCACCTGGCAGGTTAGCTGCGTCTGTGAACACCTCCTCTCAGAGACTCCTCAGCTCCAAGTCGAAAGTGCAATCGCCCACAGCGACGTTGGTCATCGGGCAAAGCCACGCGGTCCACCCTATCGAAAATGAACGATCGCCAGTCGCACTCACCCGAGGCGTCTCGAATGTGTTGAGCAGCTACGAAGTGTTGCGCCTGGGCTACCTCATCTTCGGCGGCGAGTTCCTCTTGTCGTACGAGGACTGGTACGTGGTCACGGGCGTCGCGCCGCTGCGGTACGTCGAGAAGATGTGGAACCACCGAATCCTCTTAATCCGCGTGTGCTTCCGAGACGGTTGCTTCCACGTGGATGGCGCGGCTCAGTTGTGTTCATTAGACGACCCGCGACTCCAGAAGATCCCGTTCTACGCCGTCACAGTCGGATCGTTCCGGTAGTAGCCGCACGTTTACGCTCACACGTCGCAGAATGTAGCCATGTCCAAATGGACGTTAAACTTTTTTTTACGGCGCCAACTCGTTTAGAAAGCCCATGATTAAGCGCATCTAAATTTGGGGGCACGACCTCCTCGCTGGCCGCTCTTTTGCGCGAAACGGCCTGGGAGGTCACGCAATGTAATGGCTCTTGTGGGAGCACCGCTAGCATTTCCCTGGCTCAAGCACCGTTGCGTGGACCTCTCGTCAATGGACCATGGCGCCGCCGCCGTCGCGCACTCCAAGCGCGCGCGGCAGCAATGGCACGAGCGCGCTGTCGCAGCTCACGAACGCCTTCATGGGCTCGCTTCATCTGTCCAAGGGCAGCAAGAGCGCGCGCGTGCTCACTGGCACGAAGGCCAAAGTGCACATCGACAACCGCCCGTCGTCGCGGCGCTCGATGCATCGCACGTCCGGACGTAACGCCGACAACGACGCGCTCGCGGGCGGTGGTGCGGTGGACCCACTACGTCCCAGGAAGGTATCCATCCGAGAGCGCAGTATCGGGCGTGCCGGTGCCGACAACCTCGCCGTCGACATAGCGAATGCCGCGATCGTGAGCGCCGACGTGCAGGGCCCGCCACGGCGCCCGACGATGCTGAGTGCCACACAGAATGAGACGTTTTCCGACAGCCTGCGCACGCTCAAGGCCCGCTTCCTCGGCGAAGAAGCACCGTTGGACAAGGACGTGGCGCGCAAGCGCGATACTAAAGAAGTCAAGTTTGACTACATCGACGGCGATTTCGACGGCGATAACGACGCGAACGGCAGCATGTTCATCGACGAGGACGACGAGTTTGACGAGGACGATGAGGGCGCCGACGACCCGCAGACGCGACGCATGCGCGCGCTCGCGGCCGCTGAGCAGGACGAACTCGCGTATTTTTCACAGCGCGGCTCGTCGTTTGATTTCAAAGTGGGCCGCCGCTGGGTACTCCACCCGTACGGGCGTGCGCGCGCGGCTTGGGACTGCTTTTTGCTCTCCCTTATCACGTGTACGTGGCGTGGCAACAGGGGGAGTAGGTCTGTCCAAGTCCCTCACCTTTTTTGTTCACCGGTGGGTGTGTAGGGATGCTACTCACGACGCCGTTTGAGCTGAGCTTCCGCGAGCTCTCGCTGCCCACGCGGCGCGTGATCCTCTCCATTGACTATTTCCTGGACGTGATGTTCGTCGGCGACATGATCCTCAAGTACGTTTGCCCTTAGTGTACATGCTGCCCGGGACTGTACCTGACTCACTGGAGTGTATCTAACGCCATCCGACAGCTTCATGACCGCCGTCGAGTTCGACGGGCGCCTCCACTTCTCGTACGGCTCGATTCGGCGCCACTATATCGGCGGCTGGTTCCTCATGGACGCACTGTGGACCATGCCGTTCTACGCGCTTACAGGCACGACCGGCGCCGACGTCCCGGCGTTCATGTCCATGGGTCACTTCTTCCAGTCGGATCTGTATCCTTTGTTGCGCATCTTCCGGCTCGCACGCATCCTCAGCCTCGCGCGCATCCGCCAGCGCCTCGAGTTCTCGCTGCGCATCTCCTCCAGCTCCAGCAGTCTCGGTGGCTTCGTGTACATTGTGCTCGCGCTCTCGCATCTCTTCAGGTTTGTGCAAACCGCTTGGGTGCTAGCGGCTTCCGTGCATACGTCACTCACGTCTTTCTTTGGGAGGGCAGTTGTATGTTTGCGTATCTGGCGTTCGGCGACGAGTACCATTTGGGCCTAGCGCTCGCCGACAACGCGCTAGAAGACGCATCGATCTTCTCCAAGTACATCGCCTCGTCCTACTGGGCCATGATGACCATCGCGACCGTCGGCTACGGCGACCGTAAGTCGCCTCCTTTTGTTATTTCCTCCAGCTCTCTCTATCCCAGCGCGGCTACTAACAATTGCCTCACACATCGCAGTGACGGTCAAGACCAACGCCGGCCGCATTTTCTCGATCGTTGCAATGGTCATGGGCGGCGGCATCTTTGCGTACGGTATCTCGAACGTCGTCGACCTCTTCCAGCAGCTCTACGTCGAAGAGACCGAGCACCGCCACAAAATGGACCAGGTCAACACGTTCATGCACCACCGCGCGCTTCCGCGCAAGTTCCGCGACGAGATCCGCGCCAACTTCTTCCACTTGCGCAAGGCCACGCGCGAGAACAAGACCGAGGACCGCGCGATCGTGTTGCAAATGTCGCGGACCATGCAGTCCCGGGTCGCCGATCTCTTTTGCCTCGACATGATGCCGACCAAGATGCCAACGCTCGCGGGCTGCAACGCCGAGTTCATCCACGAGCTGTACCTCGCCATGGACGTGAAGTGCTACTTGCCCGGCGAGGACATCTTGCGCCAAGACGAGTTTGGCTCGGAGATGTATTTCCTGTTTGTCGGTCATGTCCAAGTCTTTGTAGGCCACTCGAAAGTCGCGCTCTTTGGGCCCAACACGTGCTTTGGCGAGTTTGCGATCATGAACCCGCGGCGCCCGCGGCTCGCGACGATCCAGGCCATGGATTTCTGTGAGACCCACTGCATCTCACGCGCGCAGCTACTCACGATTGTACTCAAGCACCCGTTCTTGCTGCGCTCGATCCGCCAGCTCGTGCAGCTGAAGCAGCGCAAGGCGCTCGCGATTCTCACCGACCAGACCACCAAGACACGCACACTGATCCAGAGCCTCGCGGTCGTGTGGCACACAGACGGCTTCCAGGCGCTGCTTCCGCCCGGTGTCAAAGTCGAAGACGTGCCCGAGCTCCAACACTTTGCGACCGCCGAGCGCGCGTTCTCGCCCATGGCACGGCTCACGTCCGTACGGATGGGACTTGGCACAACGGGGCGGCGCAAGTCGATCTCGATGGCGGCGGCAGTCGAAGCCGCGGCAGCGAGTGCCGGGGGCACGGGCAGTGATGGCGGGACCCCAGCAGCAGCAACAGCCCGTGTGGATACGCTGAGCCGGCGACGCTCGTCCATCCATGCGGCAGACGCGGCATCCATTGTGAGTTGGGCCGATCCGAACGCCCCACCGACCTCACCTGTCAATACGGTCAGCGGCAGCACGACCACGAGAGTGAGACGAATGCCACAGCGGCTCGTGGACGGCGGTGGCGAGAGCTCCGCGAGATACGCGAGTGGCGCCTTGACGGGCGGTGGAAGTGACGACCGCGTTGGATTGCTGCTCCACCAGATGAACCTCATGCTCAAGCGTCAGGAGAAGCTTGAGAACCAAGTTCTGCAGCTGCTCGAGACGCGCCAGCACCGCGGCTCGGTCCACGTGAGCTACCCTTCCGCGGCGAATTCGGATCCGCTGCGCACACGAACATCAGTCACGGATCTCGCGAAGGTCGGGGCGTCTCAGGAATCTCCACTTTGAGGGCCATAAATACCGATTCTATGATGTGTGACTTAGTTCTCTCCACTGCCCAAAGCTTGCTCAGTTTGAGAACAGCGCCGACTGGGCCTCTTCCTGCGGGATCTCGCCTCCCAGTAGGCGCGAGATCCACTTGCGCGCGTCGTCAACGTCGACTTTCGCGGCACGCGGTGGCGAATACATCGCAACTTTCTTGCCCTTGGAAGTAAATGCCGCCAATAAAGCTAGAAGGGGAAAGACAGCACCAGACGGTCAGTGTCACGGCCTACAGACGGATCCCTCCTCTTCCAGTGGTAGCTACTCACGCGAACCAGAGGTTTTCTGGGAGACGTGGAATTGTGCTTCCCACTTGGCCCGTTGAGCTGCTGGCAACGTGGTGAGGTCGAGCCAGCAGAACGTCACCGGATCACGCGCAAACTCGGACGCAAGCTTCTCCAGCACGGCGAACTGGTCTACAAATGTGATACGCCACGGGAAGCGAGCGTGAGTCTTCTTTCAGTGACAGCCCACACAACAAGAAAGGGCGGTGGGATATACCTCGCACGTTGTTGCCGAAGGCGTTTGCGTCCGGGAAGAAGAGAAGCAGTCGTCGCCCGCGCGCAGTGAGGTAGAGCGGGTTGAACGCAAACACCGACGGGGCGAACACGCGCGCGAGCTGCTCGTGGGGGCTCGCGCGGGGCTGCAACAGCACGTATAAACCAGACGGCGTGAGACCCCTGGTGAGCAGTGCCCACCACCGAGAAACTGGCGCGTACCTCCTCGTCTTCCGTCGTTTTCTTCTTCTGCTGTCGCTGCGCGTTGTTCGACTGGCTCTGCTCGGTCGACGCCGCGTCCGACTGCCTGTACGAGGGCAGCAAGACCACGATCCACATGAACAGCGCGAACAGCGCGATTGCCGAGAACGAAAACGGGAACGGCGACATGCTGTGTACCATCACCACAACAACATTAGCAGCGTCAGTACCAGTAGGTTACAAGGACAGGAAGCCCGCGTCGACGTACCCCTGTTGTTGCTGGTAATACTGCCGTTGGCGCTGCTGTTGCTGCTGCTGGTGCCACTGCCACTGCTGCTGGTTGTACCGATTGTTGCCGTATCCATTGCCATTGTACCGCTGCTGCTGCTGCGCCGAGCCAACGTTGCCGCTCGTGAGCTGGTCGTAGGCCGCGCCGATGCGCATAAACTGCTTCTCGGCGTCCGGATTCCCAGGGTTCTACACACACACACACACACGGCAGTGAGCCAGCGTATCCTACGTTTGCAACTATTCAGGAAGCCGGGTAACCTTGTCTGGGTGCCACTTGAGCGCGAGTGCGCGGTACGCGCGCTTGATCTCGCTCTCGGTCGCGCCGCGCGATACACCCAGCACCTTGTACGGGTCCTCGTAGACCGCGCCCAGCGTAAGCCGTGGCAGCCCCAGCGACAGCACCACCAACAGTAGAAGTGTAACCCGTGTCTTCCACCCTCGCGGGCCTCGCGTGCGCGTCGCCATCCACCGCTCTCTCTCTCTCTCTCTCTCTCGGCCGTTCTGTTCTAATGGATTCGTCGATGTGACCGTCACAAGCGTCAGTTCCTTGTGAAACCGTTCACATATGTGTTGTCCGAGGTATTAGGGTACAACGTAACCCAGTCGAAAAAGCCTAGGATATCGATTCATAGAGGTACCCGAGCATTCGAATCCCAGGTCAGTCCACTTGGCGCGAACGCTGTTATTCGAACAGCTCCTAACGATCAAATAGACATGGCGGACGACGCGCTCGCGGCGTCGACGACGCAGTCCGCGGCCGAGAGCGAGGAGGATCTACTGCGTCTCCACGCACGCGCGCGTGCGACGTCGTCGGGCGCGTTCAGCACGTCCAGTGTCGACCAGTTTCTGCGCGACAACGGCTTCCAGCTCGACGGCGACGGCGACGACGACGACGTGCTCTCGTCCAGCGCTGCCAGCGAGTTGACGGGCGGCGCGCTGACTGCAGGGAGCACTACTGGTATGGGCGGTAATGCACAGCGCGTGGACGCTGCGGTAGCGGCGTCTGGCGGAGGTGCGCTAGGCGACGACGCGGCCGCGGCCGTCGAGGGTTTGCTGCGCACGGACGCACTCACGCGGCGCCGCGACCGCGACGACGAAGGCGACGGCGACGTGCTCTCAAGCGACGATGGGAGCCATCTCAGCGGCGAGCGCGTGGGCAGCACGGCTGCCGGGGAGGAAGGCGACCAGCCGCCGCCGCGGTTCATTCTGCTGGACGACGAAGAGCTGCTCTCCATGTCCAACGAGCCGCCGTCGTCGGTCATGCGGACCCCGTCGTCCGCCGCGATGCAGGATCATGAACACGACTGGAGGCGTGCTGCACCTCTGTCCATTGCTTCGGAGTCGCATCGCGCGGCGCGCAAAGGCAGCTCGTTTGACCGGTCGATGCTGCTCGGTGAGTCCGGTCTCTCGGCGCTGAGCGAGGAGAGCCAAACTTCGTCGAACGTCGCCGGTGAATCAACGCCGCCACGCGGATACCGCCGGCTTCCGCCTCGTTCATTGCACTACCAACCAGATGCCCAGATACCCAAGACAGGTCCGCGCGCAAGCCTCATCGAGCGACTCGTGGCGTCGTCGTCCTCCTCATCCTCCGCCTCCTACGCGTCGTCACCGCGAGCGTTGTCCTCGTCGTCGTCATCCCGTGAATCTCAGCAACACGAGGAAGCATCCAAGCGGTCGCATGATGATGAGTTAAGCGACGCATTGGGCGTCGGAGCGTCCGTTGCTCCACAGGAACGTCCATCCGCGCTCAGTGCACACCAGCGACGGGAGCCGCGGCGACTCTCACCACATGAAGACGAAGAACAGAAGGACGCGACTGAAACGCGCGGGGACCGCGCTGCTGCAAACCCGTGGACGCGGACTGAAGCGGGAGGGAGCGAACCTAGCGACGAACGCGAGATCCAGAAGGCGCAGTGGACCGACTTGAACATTCTGTTGAGCAAGAATGGCCTCCCGACGTTGACGCTGCGTGACGTTATGCGCGGAACCATCGCGCCCGACCACGGGTCGATGATCAACCTTGTTCAGGACCTTTTGCTGCAGCTCGGCCAGAAGAACGAGGTGCGTGACTCCTGTCGCTCAATATGCTCGCACGGATGGTTATCCTAAACCTCGTGGTGTCTATGTCTCCTCTCAGACCATCCAAAACCTCGTGATCGACTCGAACCGAACGTACAAAGTGCAGAACAAAGCCGAGGACGACGCCGTGCTGCTTGGCAAGAAGAATGACGAATTACGGAGATCCCTTCAGAGCGCACATAACGAGATGAAGCGTCTTCAGGTGCGTTTCGTTCGGGCGTTCTCTTCCCAGGACAGGCCCAGAAATCACTCACCCTTTCGCTGCTGTATAGAGTGAAGTGCAGAGCCAGAAGGATGACACCGAACGGCAGACGAAAAACCTCAAGGCCTCGTGTCTCAAGCTCCAGCAGCAGCTCAAGGTCAGCGAGCACAGGGTCAAGGCCAAGGAGGTTCTCGTGGAACGGATGCAGAAAAAGATCCAGCAGCAAGTTGATAAGGAGAACCTGAACAAGACGCGCGACCGAAGAATCTTCAAGCAGCTCCAGCAGCGTGATCCTCGCAAGGCGAATGCCAAGGACAACCAGTCGCTCGAGTGTATCAGCATTTACGAGGCCCAGCGCGAGCAAATGCAGGAAGAGATCGAGCAGTTGCGCGGCCAAGTCGCGTCGCTCAACGGCGAGCTGCGCGACAAAGAGAACACGCTTTCCAGGCACTCGTCGTTCAGTCAGGCGTCGGCACACTGGACCGACTCGGGCGTGTCCGACAGCCGTCATTCCAAGTTCGACGCCGCCGACGACATGCTCGTGCGTCTCGAGGCCGCACGCCGAGAGCAAGAGCAGGCGGCGGCCAAGCTGCGCCAGCGCGAGGCCATCATGGTCAAGAAGATTAGCGCCATCGAAGAGGAGCTGCTTGCGGCCCGCGAAACGATCGCCGAGTTGAAAGACGAGAATGGCAACCTGACGCTGGAGGCCGAGTCGCGGCCGAGCATCCGGGACTACCGCCTCTCACAGCGCCGCATCCACCAGCTGGAGCGTCAACTGTCGGAGCAGAAGCTCGCACTCGAAGAGGCGAACGACATCAACGAGTTGCGCCGCTTCATGGGGACGACCGAGCTCATCGAGCGGGACCGCTTGAACCACCGACTGCATCTTAACCGTCTAAGCACGCTCCCCAAGGAGACAATGCTAGAGGTGGTTAAAGAAGTCTGCAGGGTGCTCAACCTCACGGACATCACGCTGATCACGCCGAGCTTGCACAAGCTCTGCAACGTCGTCACGGCAGTTCCGCGCATGGAGAAATTCATTCGAGACGTGTGCGGCTTCGTGTATTTCAACGTCACGGACCAGGACAATCAGCGAGAAGACGCACGGTTTGAGCTGGAGCAGGTGATCCCAACTTTGCAGCAGTGGATGGTGGAGCGCAAGAAGCTCTTTGAGCTGGAGGTGGGTACAACGCGCGCGTGGTGAACTTGGACCAGCAGTGATACTGACCATATAAATCTATGTTTTGACAGGGCTTCAAAACCTCCGTTATTACGGAGCTGTGTAAGCGATCGGTGGAGCCGAGCCTTCTAAAGCAACCTTCTACAGAAAGCGGGTCGCCTACGCAACTGTCGAGTCTGCCGCGTGCGGTTCACATGGTCGCCGAGCTCGTGGAGCTTGAGAAGAGCGTTATGCATCACAAAGAGATCTACGCTCAGGCGGCCGAAGAGCTGGAGGTACGTGAGTTCCATTTCTATCTCAATCGCTTAGCTACTCACGCAAGCCTGTGATGTGACGTCATGCAGAGACGTCCTAGCGTTCTAGTGAACCAGATCGTGCGCCATTTCTCCCATGTTTTCCTCGTGAAACACGTTGATGGCGTCCTCCCGCGAATCAATGTACGTATCGTTGAAGTGCACTGACCATGGTTCATGGGATTGGCATCACTAAAATGACTGTTGCATTCCGCAGGAGATCTATCTCTTCGTGAACGAGATGGAAAATTTCCTCAAGGCGATCCGCTCTCTGTTGGTTCTGAGTAAGTGGAATCGTCACATTCCAAACGCGAGGAAACTATCACACCGATTGACCTCGTGTCCTTATCTTGTTCAGAACCGAACGCGTCTCCTGTGGCGTGCATTGAAGCCATTCGGTCACTCGTCGAAGGAGACAACGTAAGTGCTCGCCCACGCGATGCGGATGAACCGGCAGATGCCCCAAATTACGTCGTCCAAAAGTCCACACGAGGAACCGTCGATGTTGCTAGTGGCGGCGTCGCGGGCGTCCGACAAGTGCGGGAGATGTCGGTGCTCATCCGCGACCTCAAGAAGGAGCTCGGGGCCGCAACGATGCACGAGATTCTCCCCCGCACGCGACGCTTGATGGAGCTGCTGAGCCTGTCAATCCACCAGACACAGGACAACGACGACGACTTCTGATGCTCCGCCCAGCGAACGTCTTTGAGGAACAAAAAGAATGCACTCGATTGATTTTGACGTTACCGGTACGTCATGTTTGTGCAAGTTCTTTGTCTGCTCTCCCTCGCAAGCCAAGACACGTCTTACGCACGCTCGGCAGCATCGTAGCTGCGGTGCATTCCGCTTCCCGCGCACTTGGGCGTGTCCAGCATCACGTACGAATGCTCGTGGCCACTGCCGCTCTGGGAGCAGGAATCCGGGCTCGTGGAATCGCTCAGCGATCCGGATCCGAGCTCCATGCACGCATCAGTCTTTCGTCGACGTCCGGGGCGGTACACCACGTACAGCACCAGCTGTACAACGCAGAGAAACGTGTTGACAATGGTCGGTCCAATGATGAAGTAGTCGTCCATGAGTGCGCCGTAGACGATCCAGGTCGCGTTGCTGATCGTGCCCACGAGCACCATGCCAATAGGGATCGAGATGGCGTTCTTTGAGGTGACCACGACGCGGATCGTCGCGAACGGCGACGCGTACAGCGCGAGCCCGCACACGATCGCGAGCACGCCGATGATCTGCTCGACGTACTGCGACTGCTGCACGCGTGGGCCCAGCACGGCGTAGCACGACGTACCAATGTTGAACACAAGCGCAACGGCAATGAGCTGCGCGACCTGGGACTTGCGCTCGCTAGCCGAGCCGTAGAAGAAGACCGCGAGGAACGCGACGCTCAGTAAGCTGCCGATCGCGTACGTCGCAAAGAGCGGGAAGTACGCGTTCGTGAGGAGCCCGTACAGCATCCTATGAACCACACGTATTGATCGTTAGTGCTTGACAACGGGATACTTCCTCCCACGCCACGACGAGACCGTCTCCTACCAAATGTGGTTGTAGGTCCACTGCGCGACGATGGGCAGCGCCGGCATGTGGCCCGTGCACTTGAGCTTGTAGATGCGGACCATGGTCGGCGCCGGGCTCATGCACATGTACAGCGCCGTGCAGGACGCAAGCACGTTGACAACCGCGAGCGTCGAGTCGGCGACCATTTACTTCGCCTGTAGTGGGGTTTGAGGAATGAGAGACAGTCGGCGCGTCACGACGCGGTCCGTTTTGTGAGGAGAGCGACGTGGCTGCATCGGACTTTTGCGAGAGACTTGGTTTCGTTCGCCAAGAGATCGTACGGGCCCGCGAGGGGTCAATGTTCCTGTGAGCTGTTTGTGGGTTTCGTTTGGTGTGGCGGGTCGTCAGTTGCCAGAACAGCACCGAGCAGCGACACATCGCGCCGTGCGATCCAGGCCCAGGCCCAGGCGCATGAGGATCCTTTATGGGATCCTGCTGAGGATCGCAACTGCACCCCACCCACACAGCCCTCTCTCTCTCTCCTATTTCTTGGGGAAGTGACGGTTCACGCGAATCTAAATTTCAAGCGGCCCGTACCGTAAGGTTATCAGACACATTTTGCGCAGCTTCACACGCACGTTCCCACGTATGTAGCGTTTTTGGATGCAGGGCCCTACCGCCACAGGAGGCCGTTGGGACGTCGATTTATTGTCCACACGCGAACCAGGCGATGAGTCGATAAATTATTAGTAGATGGTTACGCTTCTGCTTGCTGAGTATCAACATCACTCAGTCGCGAAGCCTGACGCTGATGTGAGATGCACGTGGCGGCCAGCAGGCGTGTGGAGCTCCACGTAGCTGGCCTCGGACTCGACCTGGATGCTCGAGAGCGTGAGTGCGTCGCCGCTTCGCTTGGACATGGCAGCCATACTCTGCGGACGCTCGAGCCGCGGCGCGTCGGTCACGATCTCGATCGCACCACCGGCCCCGCCGGCCGTCGACCCCACAGCGCCATTCGAGACGGCTGCGCCGGGCTTCTGGCGCTTCGGGTGGTAAATAAAGTAGAGCGCGAACTGCACGGCGCCGATGCAGATGTTGACGACCGTCGGGATCACTAGCAGTGCGTCGTGGATGAGCAGTCCGTAGATGATCCAAAGCGCATTGTTGATGAGCCCGACGACGATCATGGTAAACGGGATCGACTCGGACGACCGGGATGTGATGACGTGCTTGATGGTCGCGAAGGGCGACGCGTAGAGTACGACGCTCGACGCGATCGCGATGATGCCGACCGAGAGTTCGACATCGCTTTCGCGCAGACCAAGCTTGCCGGTCTTGCCCAGCACGGCGTAGAGTGTAACGATCGCGTTGGCCAGCAACGTCGCAACGATCGCGCGCCGCGCGAGCCGTTTGGCTGTCGTGTACCGAAAGTACACGGCGATGAACGCGATGCTGGTCACGTCGCCAACGATGTAGGTGACCATGAGCGGGAAGACGTCGTCGGTGATGTAGCCATACATGAACCTACACAGAGAGATGAGTCAGTTTGCTGCCAGGCAAGGAAGCGAAAGCGTGAAGTGCTGAGCCGTGAAGGTGGCTTTGTCACACGTCACATCAAAAGCGTACCACATGTGGTTGCAGGCCCAGAGCGCGACGAGTGGGACGATGGACGCGGTGCCCGTGGCGCGCAGCTTGTGAATGCGGTACATCGACGTCGACGGGCTCAGGCACATGTACAGCGCCGACAGCGACGCCAACACCTTGATCACGGTCACGAACGTGTCCCCCATGGTGGCCGCTGGAAGGAGGCCGAGTGTACGCAAAGGGGCTTTTACTGGCTCGGTTGGGGAGGAGGATTCGAAAGTGATTCTGGTCCCTGTAACGCCGAGCAGCAGAGGCCGCTACAGGAAAGCTTTGGGCCATCCCGTACTACCATAGCCGTGGCTGCCCAGGCACCAACGGGGGGTTCTCAAGCTGGCCAGTCAGCCATCGGTCCCAATGGATACGTATGGCCCACGGCCTGGCTTTGTGGCTTATGGCGGGCGTTGCATGCTCGCGTGGATGATCTAAGCAGCGAGGTAGAGCAGATGGGAGGCCGGTTGCTGCTGTGACTTGACGCTGTCAGTGTGGGGCGAACGGCAGGGCGAGAAGCGCAGCTGGGATAGCCCCAGTTGAAGCTTCGCTTTGAACGCGCATCCGAAAATACAACCCTCTCGGGCGAGGAAGCAGAGCGTTTTGGCGCGTTTGGATTGGCTGAAACCTGTGATAGGCGCTTCTGATTGGCTGGCAGAAAAGGCAACTTGCCTTTTCGGGCGAGCAGCTCATCTGCCGAAACGACAGCGACGGCGATCGCAAGCGAAGAACGCCAAACACCACCGCCTTCGCCGGTTTCGTGCTCGGACGGTGTTTAGGTCCGCTTGGCGGTGCTGCTGGTGATCACAGAAGCAGCAGTAGCCCACGTCTCTCGTGCTTCCTCTCGCTACACGCCGGTGATGATGATGGTCGTGCGGGAATGCGATGCGCGTCCTGGGACGCCGCCGACCAACTCAGGCGAGCGGGGGTAGAAACGAGAGATCTGGTGGCGTCAGTTCCCAGATCCCAAAAATCCAAATATCGCTAAAGATTTGCATGCGAGTTTGCTCTCGCCGACTCACTCTAGAAGGCAAGGCGGGGAGTGTGCGCGTGCATTGGACAGGACAGAACAGGACGGTCGCCCCATGATTGGACGTCAGAGTTCGACAGTATGCATACAGTACCGGAGTGATGCTGTGTGGGTTGAGCCAAGGATGATGGGGCCGGTTCTCTGACGCGAGGGGTCGCGCATGCGCCTCGTGACCTTTCGACGCGTACCTTGGCTCAGAGCGCCAGGTGCTGCCGTGAATACGTGACAATAAAGCCTCGATCGAGGAAAATGAAGCGTCTGTGGTGCATGTTGACGTGGTGGTGGCTCACGCTCTGCACTCTGGGTGAGTCTCATTGGGCGCAAGCGCATGCCGACGAAGAGCACGACGACCTGGCGTTTGCGGGCATGCAATCTCCGCGCAACATGCTGCTCACTGCCGTGATCGACGCCGAGATCAATGCCACGCGTGAGTATATCGAAGTTCTCAAGGTCAAGGCCGCGCTACTGGAGCGCATGATTCAAAGCGAACAGACGCGCTTGCTCGACACTGCGAGCACAGAGGCGCCTGATGTGAACAGTACGCGGTCGTGGCATCGTCCGTCTTCCAAGCACGCCAACGAACGCTTCGAGGATTGGCTCGCCCCGCAAGGCACGTGGCAGACGCCTCCAGCAATCTCAGCATCAACTCTCCACGTCGAGCTGATCTCGTTCCGGCCCAACGGCAACGTCGGAGGCAAACGCAACGGTCACGCGAGTCGCCAGAATCCGCACGACCCGATGGTGCCCGTCGTGCAGTTTCTAATGGTGTTCAACATGGAGACTGGAGTTCTTGAACTGCGGCACCCAACAATCCAGGCGCTCGTGTGGCAGCAACGACTAGAGATTCCAAGCCAAATCAAGCACGTGTGTTTCCACTCGGGCCGCGCATCTCATCTCGTGCTCGTCACCACCAACGACGACCTGTTGGTCTACAAGATGCGGGTCTTCCACAGTCGACGCCTCGTCGCGGGCGACTACCGACGCCACAGCGGTCGGGAAGCCGCCGTGTGCAATGCGCGTGTCCATTTACCCGTTGGAGCACACAACACGCCACACGGCCAATGCCCAGAAATCGATCCATTTGTGGTGCCTCGCTCGTCCCGGACGATCGCTCCGATTGGGTTCCACACGCATTTCGAGATCGAGTTTGATTTTACAACCAAATCGGCGCGGAAGCTGTCGCAGGCTACCGTGGTGGCTTCGCACCAATCACTTCTCCTTGTCACGAGCAGCGACGACGGTCACATAGGCGTGTTCAACGGCCACAATGGCTCCTTCATCGGCGAGGTCGGCGTTCTAGTGCGTGGCAAAGTCGGTCACTTCCAGGCGCTTACGTCGGGCGTGGTCGCGTTCAGCGTCCACAATCGCGTCCACTTTATCGACGTGTTGGATCGCCGCATGCTCGGTCTCACCTGTGAAGGTTCTCGCCATGCGATCACAAGCTTAGAACGAGACGTGTGGCGCCACACGATTCTGTATGCCGGCACAAGCGGCGGCAACGGACTGGTCTTCCGGCTCAACCGGCTCGGCTCGGTCAAACGCAACAACGGGCTCGTGCCCATCGGCGCCGATGCCATCAACCCGTTCGATGAGAGCGACCTTGGGTTCCCGAGCTGTAAACTGACGGCACTGCTGCAACCGCGTGCGCGCGTCTTTGAGAACGCTCTTCTAGACAACTCCTCCTCGAAGCCAGCGATCGTCACGGCGATGCCCGGTCATGTGTTGCTGGCCACGGGCGACGGCCACCTCGTACTCTACGACACGAGTTCCGAGCCGAGTACACCAGCGTACCTCTCGGAAAAGTCTCTCGAACGATCTCTCCACGCACAAAAGGTTCGAATACGCGCGGTTCAAGCCGGGAAGGACCCGCACGCCGGCACGGCCTCGGTCGCCGTCGTGGTCGCGGAGGAGGAGCACTCCTCGCGTGTGCGCGTGGAGCTCTTCGTGGTGCGGCTCACACCCATGAGCTCGGCGCTGGACATCGGCTGGATCCGCGCGCCGATGATGCTCTTTTGCGCGTTCGGTGTCATGTTCTGGCAGCAAAACCGCTTCCGGCGCGCGCCGTCGTCGGCCTTTGACGTGGATCTGCCTGGTGGCGCCGGACGCCATCCCTCTCGCAGACAGTACGGACGCGGTGGTGGTTCGGATTGGTCGAGATCGACCAATCACCGAGTGTTTAGTGGCAGATAGAAACGATAGAAATGGATCTGCTCGGTTGCTTGTCTTGGGCTCACTTGCAAAAAGAGGCGTGTTTGAACAAGCAACAACTCTCTCAATCATGGATCTCTTGGGCGGCGAGCTCGGTCCGGGCATCAACATGTTCGTCGCGGGCCTCGTGGCTGCGCACGTGATCGTGCTGGTGCGTACATGGCGGACAGAAGCGCGTTCCGGTTGGCATACCTATTCCTGAGTCTGACGGCGTTGACCTTCTCTCTGTCTGTCTTGTTTCAGCTTTACTGGATCGCCCAGTTCATCAAGGGCGATGGACGCAAGCACTCCGCCAAGAAGCACCAGTGAGCACCGCAACAGGACGCAACACAGAAAATCATGGCATTTGAGGGTGACGTCAATAAGAAGGTTTTTATTTTCGTTGTATGGAAACTTCGACGTAAAAGGAAGGGATGTACGTGCACAAGGCAAGGCAGATGCGCCTGTCTGAATTTGGCCCGTGAATGCAGCAGTCTTGTGAAAGTAACATTGACTTGGCCGCTGCCGGAGTCAGTCTTTGAAAAAAATGCGCGCGCCGTTGAGCGACCAGTCGAGTAGATCGAATTCGCGCTTGTTGAGCTCGATGCGCTTGGCTGTGAGCTGCAGTGTGTGGACTTCTTCTTCGTCGTCAATGAGCTCTGCGGTCGTCTCTTTCTGCTTGCGCGCGGCCTGTTCCTTCTTGCGCGCCTCCCGTTCGGCTTGCTTTTGCTGTTCATCGCCACCATCCACTGTGTTAGAACTCAACATCAGACAGGATGACACAAACGCGGCCACCTACGATGTACGTGGCTTCTTCCTGCGCATACTTGCGCGAGACCTCTTCGAACCAATGCAATGCATCGAATGCCTACATAGCGTACATAGCGAGAACGCGTCAGTGACCAATTTCTCATTTCGCCGGCAAAGATCCAGACGCACCTCGCCCTGGTTTAGCATCGAGAGAATGTAGGCCACACCGATGGCGAACCCGTCGTCTGTAAAGTACGATTCGCGGCGGCGCGTGTTCTTGTACATGAGATCTTTAGCTTGAACCATGGTTTCCACAAAGTTGATCGTCAGCGCTGGGAGGATGGAAGCAAAATTCACCAAATGCTTCTGCCCTTCTCCAGCTGTCACGTCTTGGAACACTTTGACCAGCACCTTGAAGTAGTCGTTGTTTTCGGAGAAGTTCTTGGACAGGTTCGATATGACAGAGTCCAAATTTCGCGCAGCGATGAGAGTCTCTCGCGCCAGTTTCGCGCCAACAATCTTCGGTTCAACGACAGTATTGGTCTCTTCATCTCGCACTTCCTCCACACCTTCACCCGCGTAGGCTTCGAATTTGAAGTGCGTGTGGTTGAGGTCTGGCACAAACTTGATAGCATTACTGCAGTAGTTCATACCGGCCGATCGAACCATTCGAACGTAGCCGAGCGCGTTTCCGATTTCCGTAATCAGGATACGGAACTGATCAAGAAACGTCTTGCCCGAGTCCGAGACACCGAGCTTCCGGATATCCTTGTTGAACTGAAAGGCGCGATCGTACGGGTATTTGTTGTCGACATCTTTGTCGTCGCGGTGTTTCTTGTACCAACGCTTCTCGCGCTGCAAGTAACTCTTGATGTATTCGTCGAAGAGGAACTGCGAGAAGACGTCGAATTTGCGCGTGAGGAATTGGTACGTAAAGTTGACCGTCGTGTTCATGATGCCCATGCCGTGAGTGCGAATCGAGCTAGCAATCGAGTGAATGTTGATGGAGTTCAGGTGGCGAGAGCCCTTGTCGCTGCGTCTCTCGAGGAAGAACTGCTGGTTCAGGTTGTAGTTATATCGCGAGACAAAGATCTGGATGTTGCGCATGATCTGCAGGATGTCGAGACCTTGGTCAAGCGAACCCATCGGGAGATGATTGTCGGCAAGGTTGAGCCCGTACTTGTCGTTGGCCAAATTGCGCATCTCGCCATACGTCTTCCAATCGTGTAGCGCCACAGTCGTGAGATTGTAGAACGTGTTCTCAAGATAGTGAGTCACACGCTGTCTCAAGTCGAGCATCTTGCCGTAGAGTCGAATCGGGCGCAAGTCGAGGTACCGATGCAGTACCTTGAAATCTTCACTCTTTGGGTTGGGGGCATCCATATGGTCGAGATGCACAGAATGGATGTGGAGACGGAGATCGTTCTCAACATCCTTGCACAAGTTTTCAACAATCTCCTCTTCCATGACGTTGTCGATGAACTCTGCAAACGCCTTAATGTAGCCGGCATTGCTTTCCTCATGTTGAGCACCGCGCACAAGTCGGATCGCATCCAGAAAGCCACTGACGACGTACTGGATCTGGTTGCAGTGCTCTGGTTGACCGTAAAGATCTTGCAAGAATGGATGCAGTAGCTCGTGACTCCAGTAGAAGAAAGAGCAGTCACAAGCGTTTCGGATGCGGCGCTGGAAATCGCTGAGCAAGCGCATCTTCCAGATCAGCTTGATCGGCTCCTCGGCATCCTTCAACTCCACGAAGCCACCTCCACCTTCGCCGTTGACCGAGCTGGCGGTTCCGTCAGGGGAGATCAACGCGATTTGAGTTGCAAGATCCAAGATCGTGAGACGCGTGTACGAAAACGATTCTCCTGCATGGAGGATTTCTTCGATAACCGTGACCGCCGCGAGCACGTCGAGCTTCGTATCATCAAATCTCTTGCTTGCCTCTAGGCGTGCTTTCACCGGTCGGAAATACGAGAACAGCGAGTGAGCTACTTGTCGGAGGACCAACGAGCAGCTCTCCGCAAGAATTGGGTTCTTCCGAGCAAACATGAACTCAACAGCCTTCAAGATTTCGATACACGTGTACAGTGGACGTACAACGCGTTTCGGCATGGGAATGCCGAGCGAGAGGTGGAGGTTGACGAGGGTGTGCATCATCGTCTGCACTTTTTTGGCCAAAATCAGACCCTTGATGATCAAGTTGCCACGAATGCTGAGCGTTCTCGATGGATCACCCATTCCACGCGTTGTCGGCTGGAAGAAGGATTCCATTCGAACGAGCCACGCGCTTAACTCCATCTTGGCCGCCGCGACATCCCCCGGAAACGCTTGGTCGAGTGTGTGTAAATACTCACGGCGGAACTGGATAATATCGGCAGGCTGGAGCTTCTTCGAGTTCATTGGCGCATACTTCAGCAGGAAATCGGGCATGTACCAGGAGATTTTCCCGCAGATTGTCACCGCAGGCGTTTTCAGTTGGGATTCCCAAAGGCGCTTGTAGAGAATCGGATCTGCGGGAACGTTCGATGGCAGCAAACGCCGAAGAAGCACATACAAACCAGCAGTGCCGACCAAGTTATCGCGCTCGTACGTTTCTGTTGGCGTGTTGATCGCATTCTCAGCTTGGGAAAGTCGGGCGCTGATGCAGTGCAAAAACTCCTCGATGAACACACGATTCGAGCGAATATCGATACGCGATTCAAGATCACTGCTTGCGTGACCACTGCGACCATCCTCGTCTTCATCATCTTCATCGCCCAGATCTCCCGATCCGAAAGCTTCAAAATCCTGCTCAATGCAAGTCTGGAAAACTTGGGCACTCATGATCGTTTGATCGAGGCTCACAAGAAGACGCTCAAACTGCTTCACCTTCTCGACCGTGACATTGTACCGTGCCGGATCGGCACGAACGTACTGCATCATGCGCTTGTACTTGTCCCACGAGTTCACAATATTGGGGTTGTCGATAACGATCGCATCGATTGTGATCATCACTTCCAGCAAGCTCGCCAGCGCATCAAAGACTGGGTGCAAGTGCACCAGTTTGAACGTCGACTTCCATAGCTTTTGGAAACTCTGGTACAGACTCGCGAGCTGGTGAAGCATGTTGATCGTGATGGCGTTGCAGCGATCCACGAAGTTCGAGATATCCTGGAAGAATGCGAGCATGCGGCCAATGTAGACTTCGTCCTCGCCCGGTTTCGCCTCACGTTCTCCATCCCCCTGGTTCGAGTGCCCGAACATGATCAATGCCGGGTAGAAATTGTCTTCCACGGTGACTTTCAGCTCGGAGATCTCGTCGCACAGCACAGCAAATACTGTGAGCACCTTGTTGAACAACTCGTTGTCCGTGCAAATGAGATCTTGCACGTCAACACGCTCGGCCGGGTGCAAAAACAGTTGGATCGGGTCCGCCTGGGTTCACAAGCACGCATCGGTTAGAATAAACTTGACATGGCCCGTTGAAGAGAGTGCCGACGTACCCAGTATCCCCAGACTTCCGACATGGCTGCTGTAATCGCATCCTCAATTTCCTTGAGCTTGGACTATTTGCGAAAATGCAAGACACTCGGTATCAGCGATCTGCAGGTCAGCATGGTGTATGCCTCCATCACCGTACCGTGTGCTCGTTGATGATGGCCATGCCGCGCTCCAGTTGTTCGCGAATGGGTTGCTCTACTCATCCACATTTGCGGGGTCAGTGCACTTCCCCAACGTCTTACCTGGCTGATGTGTAGTCTCAGAACTCACCTTGGGCGTCAAACTCCGAGAACGGGCTACCGAACTCATCCTCGGGCAGGTTCCAGTGCTCCGTGATGGTCGAAAGCGCGTTGCTGCCCTTGCGCGGCTTGGTCGCGCCAAAATTGGACACGAACGACGAGTTCCGCGAGCGATTCGAGCCGCGGCTCGACTGCGACAGCCGCGAGGACGCGCGCGAGTCGGCGCGGTTGCGGGTGTGGTTATGCTGGTGCTTGGGACCGCCGCTGAGCGTCGTGAGCCGCAGGTCGCGCGCCGAGATGTCGGACGCGCGCGAGTCGGCGCGGCCCATGTCGAAGCGCGTTGAGTCGGCCCACGACGCTTTCGAGTCGAAGCGCGCGCGATGCGGCTGCCCACGCCGGTTCGACGGCGACGAGAGCACGCTCGACTCGTCCGACATTTCGCTCGACACGTCGCTGTCGGCGCGGGGCTTGGGGTCTCTCCCCTTGCCATTCGCGTTGCCGTTGCCGTTCGGACCTTGAGACCGCCGCGAGCGCGACGACCGCGAGGCGTCGCTCACGCTCGACCGCTCGGACGCGTCACGGCGCGAGGCGGACGCCGACGCCTCGTCTTCTTCGTTCGCCTCATGCGGTGACGCGCGCTGCTTGGACTTCTTGGCCATGGCCGCTCGGGAATAGTGAGGTTCTCTCTCTAGCCTTCTTCTAGGAAGGATATCCCCACTGCGCTGGGTCTCTCACAAGGCCGCGACACGCGGGTTTCTCTTGTGCCACGGGTTTCGAGTCACACGCCTGACCCGCCCCACAGAGAACCCAAATTGAAGTGGGCGCAATCACGCTTAGTGACTATAACCCAGTCACTCTAACAAGGGAACAGACAATGAGGTTACACAGGACATGGAGTGGATCATGTACTGAGATAGACACATACAGCATTTGCCTACTTTTTGTACTCGTCCTTGATGAGCTTGCCGATGGTCGAGAGTTGGATGTTGTTCGTGCCACCGTAGATCGAGCCGATCTTGGCGTCGCGGTAGAACTTCTCGGCGGGCAAATCACGCGTGAAGCCCACGCCGCCGAGCCACTCGATGCACTTGGACGCCGTGCGCTCGGCGACGCGCGAGGCCATGAGCTTGGCCATCGATGCCTGGCGCATGAGCCCCGCGGCCGGCGTGCCGGCGTCCTTGGAGCGCGCCGCGTTGTACACGAGCAGGCGAGCGGCCTCGAGGTCCAGTGCGGCCTCGGCTTGCTGATGCTGCATGGCCTGGAAGTCGCCGATTGCGCGGCCGAACTGGTGGCGGTCGTACAGGTACGGGAGTGTCTGGTCGAACGCGCCCTGCGCGAGGCCGAGCATCTGCGACGCGATGCCGATGCGGCTCTCATTGAGCTGGCTCATCGCGATCTTGTAGCCCTTGCCGACCTGTCGTGGGTAGCCAGAGAAGTTAGTCCGTGTGCGGGGCGGTATCCTCGCCACATGATATTATTCGACGAACCTCGCCGAGGATGTTCTCGGTCGGAACCTTGACGTTGTTCAGCGTCACGGTGCAAGTCGACGACGCACGGATGCCCAACTTGTCCTCAGGTGGGCTGATCTCCACACCTTCCGTGTCGCGGTCCACGAGGAAGCACGTGATGCCCTTGTATCCCTTCGACGGGTCAACGGTCGTGAGTACGACAAACACGCCGGCGTACTCCGCGTTCGAGATCCACATCTTGGAGCCGTTGAGCGTGTAGTAGCTGCCGTCGGCGGAGAGATCCGCACGCGTTCGGAGCGAAAACGCGTCACTGCCCGAGCCAGCCTCGCTCAAGCAAAAGCTGCCGACCTATGCAACAACCCACTTCTGTCAGCTCACTGGCCTTTCTGACAGCTCAAACGGTGATGACGAATTCGACGAACCATGTTCTCGCTCAGGCGAGGAAGATACTCCTCCTTTTGCTGCTCCGTGCCGTACAGCTAGAAAAGAAGGAACACGTTAGTGGATGACTTTTGGATATTCCGCCGATTTCACGACTCACCTGGAACACAGTGTTCACGACGGTGTTCTGGAGGTTCACGAGCAGCCCCACGGACGGCTCAACCTTGGAGAGCTCTTCAATGCTGACGCACAAGCTCATGAACGACGCCTCGCTCCCTCCGTACTGCGCCGGGACTTCAATCGACATGAGCTACATGACCATATAAACGGCGTCCTGTCAGCTCCACCGACAAGCCGCTCAAATCACAACTCATAAACGTACGCCATTCTCGAAGAGCCCGTCCAGGACCGCGCGGTCAAGCGTGCCCGAGCGGTCCATTTCCTTCACACGCGGCTGGATAACGTCCGCAGCGAATCTGGCGACTGGGTTTGTATGCAACATATAAGTATACATCGATAGATTTTCCATACCGTAATTCACGACCACCCACGCACCTGTGTCCTTGAACATGTTCTCTTCCTCTGTGAGCGTCGTCAGCGGACCTGGACCCGCTGTGTACGCGTCGTCGTCCAGCGCCATCGCCTGCGAGCTTTTCATGCGCAAAGCGACGCGGCGCTGCTGTTGCGAGATGCGGCCCATCGCGCGCGTCGCCATACAACGGCTCATTGCCATCACCATAAGTAATCTATTGGTGGATATGTGGGGGTTTCTTCGCGGTGAGCTCGAGGTGTTAAAAGCGATAGTGGCCGAGTCAGCCAACACGCCCCAGCGAGGGTCTTTTACTCTCGTCGACGACGACGAGCGTCGGCGAGCCACTGCGCGAGACCGGTCTGACGCATGCCGAACGAAACCTGGGGGAACTCAGGTGTGGACGGAACGATGCGCAGCCAATCGGAGGCAGCGCAGAGGCCGGTGCCACGTCCGCACGGGCGTTGGGTGTGGTCCGCTCGTTCTCTCTTCGGTCCCTAACACGCACCGCCAGCCTGCGGTACTTCAAGCGCTCGCCGTCGTGACTTTCCTAATGCGCCGGAATGGAACAGAGCGCGACGCACGTGTGGCTCACCACTGGCGCCGATCTGATTGGCCCGCAACTTGAAGTCAGCACACACTGAATGAAGCAACATACACGCACCTGCAATGCACCTGAACAAACTGCGCAACATAAACTAGGTGTACTTACATAGGATGATTCGGAGGGCACCCGAGCGGACGCCAGCCTGGCAACAGCTTTGATTAGCACCGTGAATTTGGCGGGCATGATCAAGGGTCATGATCATGCCTGATGGATTCACGGTGCTAATCACGGCGTCCACTCCATCAAACGTTGCAGTTGCTCCGTGGTTGGCGGAGCGTTGTGTTGCCATTTGCGCTGCTCCCAGATTCTCCATTATTATCTGCTCACTTCCGAAAGTACGTGTCTCGAGATGGAGGCGTCGGTGCTGTTCTCGCTCATTGTCGGCGGCGCAAGTCTTCTCGCAGCGGGTGACGCCACACGTGCGTTTGGTTTATGCCTACAAAGAGATTGCATCTGCCATCCTCTAAAATCGCTCTCTCTTTGTTTCTGTCGTTAGTGTGCCTCGCAGGCGTGGACGGTGCCTGCATTCTCAACCGATCGGGCAACATTGTCACGGCGATCATTGGCTACGCGACCGTAATTCCACTGGTGTTCTGCCTCCACGCGGCGTGGACGGACCACCGCGCACGGGCGAGTGGTGAACGCTTACCACTGCTGTACGTGGCATGATGCAACGGGGCTTTGCAGGCAAAACAGGGTATTCATCTATCCACTGTACTCGGCAGGGGAGTTAATGACAAGCCAGCGACGATGCCGTCGCGAGTCCAAACGTACCTCTATGTCAGCCACTTCATGTCGGCATGGGTATGTTCATTCGTGGGGAACCGTCTGGTCGGTTGACACGCCGTGCTCACCCCGTTCTTGATTGGTGGAACATAGGGCGATAATATGTGGCAGTTTGCCATCCCGATTCTCTTCATGGAAGTCTTCGTGGACACGCTTCTCCCGAGTGCGACATTCTCGCTGATCATGAACACAGCATGCATCGTCGCGATTCCATCCGTTGGCCGCCTCTTGGATCGAACGAACCGCTGGACAGCGATGAAGTATTCCATTCTCCTCGAGAACGTCATGATCGTGGTGAGTTCGATGGTTCTCGGTCTGATCATGCTCGTCACGAATGCCGACGGCATCCACAAGCCAGTATGGACGCCGGAGCTCCTCGGTCTCTTCAGTGTAACGCTCATCTGTGGAGGTGTCGGCCAAGTGCTGAACGATGCGCAGACCCTCGCCATCGAACGCGACTGGGTCGTAGTCTTGGCCGAAAGTGACTCTGCGAGCCTTGCGACGCTGAACACGATCATGCGCCGCATCGATCTCAGCTGCACGATCTTGGCGCCCATGGCGTTTGGTATCATCATGGACTTTGCGGGCGAAAATCCGACAACGCGCGCGATGGTGGGTGCTGCGACGGTGGGGTTCTGGAACCTTGTGTCGACGCCGTTAGAGTACGTGATGACCAAGGATATTTACGATCTCACGCCCGAGTTGGCGATCAAGGGCAAGCATCGCGACGACGAACAGGAACAAACGTTCGTTGGAGACAGTTCGCAGTCGGAGGAAGGCTTCATGGCAGCTCTGCGTCGCTACGTTCGATCGTGGCGCAACTACTCGAGCCACCCTGTGTTCCTGGTCAGCTTTGCGTTCTGCGGGTTGTACATGACGATTCTGAACAGCAGTGCGCTGAACACCGTGTACCTCAAGTGGCGCGGTGTCCCCGACTCGGTCCTCGGTCTCAGTCGGGGTGCTGGCGCGGCGTTCGGTCTTGTTGGCACGTTTGTGTTTCCGTTGATCTCGCGCTGGCTCGGCCGTGCCGAGCGTGCCGCAGTTGTGAGTGTTTGGCTCTTCTGGCTCAGTCTTGCGCCGATCGTCATCGTATTCATGGTCAGCGGTGAGTCCCAGACCTCGGATTATGTCATGCTTGGCTGCACCACGGTCTCCCGAGCCTGGCTCTGGAGCACTGATCTCGCCGAGACGCAGATCATGCAGGAATGGATCGAGCCCAGTCGCCGCGGTGCCATCAACTCGATGCAGACCGCGACGTACCAGTTCGCCGCCGTCGTGATGCAGTTCATGGGCATCGTCTTCCACGATCCGCGACAGTTCGAGGCGCTCGTGTTCTTCTCGTTGACTGCTGTGCTTGCGTCAGCGATCGGGTTCTCGGTGTGGGACGTGAAGTACGGCCGCCACCGCTCAACGTATGTCCGCGAAAGCAGCAATACCGACGGCAAGTTGGCTTTAGGGCTCTGAACAAGAGCAAACGGACGCTGCGAACGATTCATATACTGCGTAGTATTTCATAGACTCGCATTCCATAACTCACACTTCCTTTGCCTTCGCGTGTGTGCTCTCATAGATCAACAGCACAATCCACAAGTCCACATTTCAAGATTCTCAAGATGTCTGCAATGTTGTGGCATTGTTATGATAGGTCCTTAGACTGTACGGGTTCGTATCAGTTTGGTCCACGCCTACTTCTTGTATTCTTCCTTGACAATCTTGGCGATCGTCGAGAGCTGCATGTTGCTGGTGCCCTCGTAGATGGCGCCGATCTTGGCGTCACGGTAGAACTTCTCCGCGTGCAAGTACTTGGTGAACCCGACACCGCCGAGCCATTCAATGCACTTGGACGCGGTCTTCTCGGCGACGCGCGACGCGTGGAGCTTGGCCATGGCGGCCTGCTTCACGAACGGAAGACCAGCATCCTTCAAACGAGCGGCGTTGTACACGAGCAGGCGCGCCGTCTCGATCTCCAACGCCGCCTCCGCCTGCTGGTGCTGCATGGACTGGAAGTCACCGATCGCCATGCCGAACTGGTGGCGGTCGAAAAGGTACGGCACCGTCTGGTCGTACACGCCCTGCGCGAGACCGAGCATCTGCGACGCAATACCGATGCGGCCTTCGTTGAGCGTGCTGATGGCAATCTTGTAGCCCTTGCCAACCTACAGGACAGAAAGCTGCATCAGAATCTCATGGTTGGGCCAAAATCGCCTGACTGTACTGCAACTTACCTCGCCAAGGATATTCTCCTTCTTGACCTTCACGTTCGTAAACGTCACGGGGCACGTCGACGACGCACGGATGCCGAGTTTGTCCTCCGGCTTCCCGATCTCAAGACCCTCAGCCTCACGGTCCACAATGAAGCACGTGATGCCCTTGTATCCCTTGGATGGATCAATGTTGGCAAACACGAGGTAGACACCCGAGTATTCGGCGTTCGAGATCCACATCTTCTGGCCGTTCAGCGTGTAGTAGCTGCCGTCCGCGGACACGTCGGCACGAGTCTTAAGCGCGAACGCGTCACTGCCCGAGCCAGCCTCGCTCAAGCAGAAGCTGCCAACCTATGTGCAAAGCAATCACGTCAGCAAAATCAGCTCAGGGCGTCTCAATGAAGAGTCTGGATTGGCCGTACCATGTCCGTGCTCAAACGCGGAAGGTACTTCTGCTTCTGCTCCTCCGTGCCGTGCATCTATGTTGACAGTTCGCATATCGTCAGTTTCAGACGACCACGACGAAAGAGGATGCGCAGCAACGTACGAGAAACACATTGTTGACGACAGTGTTCTGCAGGTCGACGAGCAGGCCCACGACCGGGTCCACCTTGGAGAGCTCTTCGATAGTGATGGACAGGCTCATGAAGGAGGCCTCGCTGCCACCGTAGTCCGACGGAATCTCAACCGACATCAACTACGAAGCACATACAGCAGCGACAGATCGTCAGTCTCGTCGCGTGCGATCGCTTTACTCTCGACCAGAAAAGTCAAACATACGCCGTTGTCGAAGAGGCCGCGCGTGATGACGTGGTCGAATTCGCCCGTCTTGTCCATCTCCGAGACGCGCGGGAGCACGACATCGGCGGCAAACTTGGCCACTTCCCAGCACAAAAGCACACACAAAAATCGTCAATTTCGCATCGACTCCGCCTCCAATCAACTTCGGGACCATGGTACCAGTGTCCTTGAACATCTCCTCGTCCTCCGTGAGCAGCGTCAGCGGCGCGTGCGTGTGGTTCGCGCGCGCGAGCGGTGCCGCGACGGCACGCTGCTGCAGAAAGCGCGAGGTGGCGCGCGTGGCCAGGCGGCGGGGAAGCGTCATCACCATGGTCATTTGTCGGGTGTGTGGGGCAGAGCAATCGAGTTGTGGGCTGTGGCAGTGGCGGCATTCGTCTGCGGACAGCTCTATTCACACCGGACTCGACGGTGTGCTGTATTAGACGGCATCCCGCCGTAGTATTTTGACCAATCCGTGACCCGGAAACTGGCCCAATCACCCAAAAACACTCTCGTCGACGTGGTCCACATGTGCGCTACTTCAACCTTCATGTACTGGTTTTATCCAACATGTTTAGTTATGTAGTGTGGACCACACCGATTAAACTCTCTGCTAAGTACGATATGCTGTTCCTTTCAAAAACCGCACTTCGACCCATTCGAAACATGGGCAATGGCGCACGGTGGCGGCATGCACCGAACGCGCTCACTCGTCCACGCGCTCGCGTTGCGCGAGCGCAATGGACGCGTATCCCAAAGTGAGCTACAGAAGCTTCTTCCACGGCGGCGGTGGACCATGGATCAGGTGCTGTCGCTTGAGGACTGTGCCGTGCTGCTCGGATTCTCGAGCGACGGCAACCACTTGCGTACGTGCTAAAGGACCGAGTCGATACTCGCAACTGATTCGATTAGACAGAAGGTTCTAACGCTGCTGCGTTGGTAGTGTACTATTCACTGTGGGAGGCGTCGTACTTGGTGTTATGGAAGCGTATTGGCTCCGCCTTCTCAGCGGAGCGGCCGGAGTTGTCGCTTGCGCTGCGGCTGCAAGTCGGAAAGCAGATGCCGATGACGCGGAGCTTTGACGGACCCAACGGTACGCTCCTCTGTTTCGTACCATTCAGTGGCCAGTGTCTGATATGCCACGTATTGTTTGTAGTTGGCTCTCGACTCCGCATTTGGCAGAGCTCGGACGACCAGCTCGTCGTGGTAGTCGCGATCGACAGCCATATTGCCAGTCAGGACTCGGGGCCGAGCTACCACTTCACACTGTCGCCCTCTCCGTCGTATTGTTCTATACAAGGCTGCGCGCGAAGTACCAGTCTGTCGTTCTCGTATACACTGCCGTCGCCAACACAGGAAGTCGAGGCGTGGCAGCTGGTATCGATGGGTAACGAACGGTACCTCTTGGTGCTCAACATGGGCTCCGCCGTGGTCTTCCTGGCACTCTCTCTTCGGCAAGCAGTGACTAAGACCAGACAAGCGCATCTTCGTGAGTTACCACAAGTCCACTTCGAGCAGCGTAAGTCGGATGAGAATCCACTTGAGCGTAGAGTTGAAACTAGGTGTCTAAATGAGCTCCTGCATCAAGGTCCGTGGTATTCTCCTCCAGAGTTCCCCATCGAATTTACCCGTCAAGAGTTCTCCGAAGGGTCGAATGCGACTTCCACAACTGTAACTCTCAAGGTAGGTCCTCGTAGCTTTCTAGTCGAGCGGAATGGGTCACGTCTAACTCGACCTCCTTGCGCGCAGTGTCTCTGTCAGCAAGAGTTTGACTGTGAGGCATTCTTGGCGAGCTTTTTTCGAAAGTACGCGGCGTTTCGCCATCTCCATCTCGTGGACTATGACTTCCGACTGGCTCAGGTAAGCATTCTGGTACCTTCACTTTCCATTTGTGCCATCTAACTTTCTGTTCTGTGACAAACAGGCAAATCTGCGCGAGACCACGCTATTCATGACTTGCGTCGCTGACCTCGAGTCCTCTCCCTCGATCTCCAGTCAGCGCATCGATCAATCTCGTCTAGCTCTTTTCATCGCTTTGGAGTTGAATACGGGTGAGTATCACGTCATGCGCGCGCTCAAGGTAACACGCCAACAGCCTCTTCGTCACATGTCGACACTTCTCACACGCAAGTTCATCGCGGAGCTCACGGAGCGATATCCCGTGAATCCAGCTCCGACGGAATGGAACAATGACCCAGTCATGCGTGGTCAATCGTTGAACGCCGTTCACAACCCTCATTTCCCCATCTCTATTTATTTGAAATGAAGCAAAAAACGGTATGCGAGCTCTCAAAGTGTTTGTTGTACACGTCAAGCATTCTGGTACTCTCTTTTCTGAATAGTATGAACGTGGACGAGCGTACGAAAACCAAAGGAACTCGTCGTACACATGGAGGCGTGTCTGGGTCTCTTTCACTTCGAGACGTACCAAGACATCCGATTTCGTCGGTGCTGCGATCAAACGTTTTCAGCGACACGCGAGACAAACAACGGGCCGAACACAAGCACAGTTGTGGACAGCAGCTTGATGACAACGTGGAGCGCTGGACCGGCAGTGTCCTTGAACGGATCGCCGACCGTATCACCGGTGATGGCAGCCTTGTGGGCTTCGCTGCCCTTTCCGCCAAAGTTACCGAGCTCGATGTACTTCTTAGCGTTATCCCACGCACCACCAACGTTGTCCAAGAACAGCGCCATCATGATACCAGTGACTGTACCGAACATCAAGTAGCCGGCCAACACTTCCGCTCCAAGCAGGGGTTTGCCCTGGTACTCGCCAATCTTATTCACAGAAAGAGAACACATTAGTGAGGCTCAGAGAACTCACGAAAAACAATTGGCAGGGAAGATCACGTACCACGCGGAAGATCAGGCCAATTGCGACAGGGAGAAGCACGGCGAGGAGACCAGGAAGACGCATTTGCCGAAGTGCGGCCTCGGTCACGAGCGCAACACACGTGCGGTAGTCGGGCTTCTGCTTGTACTCCATGATGCCCGGGTAGAGCTCGAACTGGCGGCGCACTTCATTCACCACCTCAGCGGCCGTGTCACCGACCGCTGCGACCGCCAGGCCCGTGAAGAAGAAGACCATCATCGTTCCGAGCAGCCCACCAACGAGCACTTCGACCGTTGCGATGTCCACCGACTTGAACTCTTGCCCCGCAAACTCGGAGAATTCGTCCATAAACGCACCAAAGAGCACAAAGCACGCAAGCGCCGCCGATCCGATCGAGTAACCCTTGGTGATTGCCTTGGTGACGTTTCCGGCGGCATCGAGCTTGTCCGTCGCATCACGCACATAGTCCGGTTGCCGACTCATCTCAGCGATACCACCAGCGTTATCTGCGATCGGACCGTAGTTGTTCATTGCAAGCACAAACACGGCCGAAGAAAGCATGCCCATGGTCGCCACGGCCGTGCCGAACAAACCGGCGTGGCGGTTGTTTGGCCCACCGACGCCCGAGTTAGCGCCGAGGTGGTACGCCGAGATCACGGCGACACTCACCATGAGCGTCGGCACCACGGTCGACTTCATGCCCACAGCAACGCCCGTGATGATGTTCGTGCCGTGGCCCGTCGTACTAGCCTTCGCGATGCTTCGCACCGGGTAGTACGCGTAATCGGTATAGTACTGCGTCGACTTGACAAACACAAACGCTGTGACCATGCCGACGACCCCGCACAAGAAGAAGTTGAACCACGCGCCGGGCGCCGACTCCGTGTACAGCAGCCACCGCGTCGTGAACAAGAAGCCAACGAGCGCGAGCGCGAGCGACGCATTGTACCCGGTCTGCAGCGTGCCCATCGGGTTGTGGTTACCGCGCGACGACTCGGCCTCGCTAGGCGCCGTCACAAGCAGGATGCCGATGCTGCTCACGACGATGTCAAACGCGTGGACGACAACGGGGAAAAACACAAATGCGACCGGGTACTCAAGATGCGCTTCCTTCGCGAGCGTGCCGCCAAGGATCATCGCGCCGATGATCTCGGCCGCGACACTCTCAAACACGTCGGCGCTGCTGCCCACACAATCGCCCACCATATCGCCCACCAAGTCGGCGATCACGGCGGGGTTGCGCGGATCGTCCTCGGGGATGCCTGCCTCCACTTTGCCCACGAGATCAGCACCGACGTCGGCCGCCTTGGTGTAGATGCCGCCGCCGAGCTGCATGAAGAGCGCAACAAACGACGCACCGAAGCCGTAGCCGACCATGAGCATCGGAATGTCCGTAAGCGCGACGTACGAGCCGAAGAACAAGTACAGTGAGAGGTACAGTGTGCTCACGCCGGCGACGCAGAGCGTGATGTCGAGCACGGCCGAGAACGCGCCACCGCGGAAGCAAACGAGCAGCGCCTCGCCGTACGAGCGGCGCGCAGCGCTCGCCACGCGGATGTTGGACTGCGCGGAGACCCACATGCTGATGTACCCTGCCGCGGCCGAGCACACGGCGCCGATGAGAAACGACAGCGAGCCGAGCACGCCGAGCGTCATGTTGCCGAGCGTCTCGACGCCCGACGCCAGCGCGCTCGTCGGACGCATAGCGTAGCTAAAGAAGATCAGGGCCGCGATGCCGATCGCGATGCGCGAGATGGCGGTGTATTGGATTCGCAGGAAGCCCTCGGCGCCCTCGCGGATCGGATTCGATACCTCGCGCATCTCCGGCGTGCCGTCGTCTTTCGCGAGCACCCAGTTCGACAGGTAGAACGAGAAGAGCGCGCCGTAGCCGCAGATCGTGAGCGCCAGGAAGATGGGCCGGAAGTCGCTCGAGAAGATCAGGAACAGCGCGCCGAGCGCCGAGATCGCGAAGAACGGCGTTTGGATGTCGATGTTGCGTGCATACGCGCGCGACGCGTTGGCGGTGCCGTTCTTGCCGTACATACCGCCGGGCAGCGACTGCGATGGACCGTAGTCGCCGAAGCCGTTGCTGTTGTTGTTCCCACCGAAGCCCCCGTGGCCGCCGCCGAACTCGACGTCCTGCATGAGCCCCTGGTGGTGCATGCTTTCGTTGTCCCTTGTCGGTACCCTCCAAATTGAACTCGCGTGCCGGCCTGGAGCTCCTCAACAGCGGACACGTATCTAGCAAACGAAGAGCACACTGAATAGTCGTGTCGCATGGCCAGAAAAAGGATTAGTCCGGAATCTGAATACATAGTGTGGCGTACACAAGTACGGGGATTTATCCAAATCTTTCGGGGAAATGCAAATCGGTACCCAAAATTAACCATCATTTGCAAATCAGTACTCTTATTTCGTCATTCGAGCCAAATCAGTTCCAAATTGAACAAGTTTGCCCAAAGCGTTAAATGGCTAAATGGTCCCCCATCGATAAGAACGAGCCCTCTGAAGGCGAGCATAAAATGACTCTGGGGTGTTAAGATAGCCGCTCCGGATAAAGTTGGCCAAGACACGGCACTAGACCCACGAAAATGGCATCAATTGCCGCCATGGATGCCGCAAAGCTTTCCGCCGCGGGTGACAACACACTCCTGCGCTGGTTAACTTAGGACTGAGTAGCAAAAAACTACTTACTGGAACAGTAGTAGGTTTATTGAACCCAGGGAAGGAGTTGAAGAACCCTGGGTCCATGCCTACGCACCCTGCGTGGTAGACTGATTCTCGTGTAGAATCAGTCCACACCGATTGGCTAATGACTACCCATCTATGTGATCCTATTGGGTAAGAGGACAAGCACATAGATACGCACCCAGGGGCACGGACGCGTGCTCCCTGGAGCGACGGGTGGCCAGGAGGGCTTGTAGGACAATAGTGTTCATCGGAGTCCCCTCCTCTCTAGACTGCTCAAGTCCAAATACATTATCATTCAGAAATTCTCCACCAACCCCACAGTACTACTTCACTTACTCTATAGTAGATCTC